>VDFB02279947.1:0-39173 GCA_007258455.2 Sequoia sempervirens | reverse complement strand
AAACCTAGTAGTTTAGAAACTACATTCAATTTCCTACATATTCTATTCTTACATATTTTTGAAATAATATAGATAACTTATTCAAATTTTTACGTCAAGTTGCCTAACTTTGATTTTTTTGAAGTTTTTGCCACTTAAGGGCCTCTTTTTTCGATGGTGATCCTAGCACATACCCCCAACTTCTCCTTCCTCTTCTCCTTCTTCACCAATATCCTCCACCTTGCCATCCTTTTGTTTTATATATTTTTTCTCCATGAAAATACTCACTTTCTTTCACAACAAAAGCACAATCTTGTTCATCATATGAACTGTTACATTTATCTGATACATCACTATCCTTCTTATTGTAGGGACATTTAGTAGGGAAATGGCCTACTTTACCACATTCAAAGAATTTGAAGGGTAACTTACCTTTGTATTTCCTAGAGCCTCTTCTAAGTCTTCTAATAAAAATTGCTTCTTCTTCATCATTCTCTTCATGCCCAGATGTAGATGCATCTGCCTTGTCTGTTTTGGGTGCTTCATCCTTCTCCTTGCTTGCAGCCTTGAATACAAATTCTCTTCTAGATGACTCTGCATTCCCATTCTCATCTCATTTGTAGTGAATATTCCATGCAACTCATCAAGAGTTAGTTTTCCTACTTCTCTTCCTTCCTCTATTGTAGAGATCTTGGAGTCATACTTGATTTTCATTGACGTTAGAACATTTTATACAATGAAAATTTATTTTAGTTATTCTCTGAATCTTCTAATGGTGTTTACTATCACGTTAGCTATTAGAAGATAATTTGTAATATTTTCTTCTTCGCCCATCTCCAGACCTTCAAACTTGGCTCTAAGAATTCACAACTTTTCCAATTTTACCTTGTCATCTCCTTCATAGATTCCTTTCAGTTTCTTCTAGACATTATATGTAGTTTTATAATGCATAACTTTAACAATCACAAAACTTGACAACCCACAGAGAATATCATGCTTTTCTTTGGTATTTTTCTCATAGTATTTATTTCTTGTAGTATAAATGGGAGGGGGAAAGATGAATATAGTTATTCACAACAAACATCCAAACATAAAATCCAAGAGATCCCAAATATTTCTCCATCATAACACTCCAAAAAGCATAATCTGATCCATCAAACCATGGTGCCTTGTTTGTGGATGAACCTTATTGAATTTCCATTGTGTTCACTTATCCAAGACCTAGACCTGAGATGATTAAGATTCTCCTAGGGAACCATGGTTTTGATACCAATTGTTGGAACATAGCAATCTACAAAGAGGGGGATGAGTTAGTAGATCAATCAAGATTACCCTCTTAAACACTTGTGTAGAATAAAATGTAATATGTAGAGAATTTGAGATACACACACAAAATATAATAACACAAGATGTACATGGAAAGCCCATGATTGGAAAACCATGAGGAGAAATGTTGCTTGGAGTGATGATCCTAATCCGGGCTCAATCAAATATCTTGTTACAAATTTTAAGGGAACCAACCCTAAGGAGAAACCAATCCCCTGATTTAAGAGCACCTACTCAAATGAAGCACCAACTCCATACATTTAGCACCTCCTTAGATGTTTGATGGCACCCACCAATCAGATTTACAACGCAAGTATTAAAAATTGTTCCTAAGAACTTGTCTCAATGTTGCAACTCATTTTGCAACTACTCAATACTTTGTTGCTATTTCTACAACACACATTATTTGCTCTGCACCTCATTGCTCTATTCTACACTCTCCCTGATCTCATTAGTGTGTTCTTTGTTTGCTTGAAGGGACCACCATACACAGTTTCTAACTCTCCTTTCTCTTTTAGTGTATTCTCTATCTGCCTCAAAGGTTCAGGATACTCTCTGTAACATACATTATCTCTATTGAAAATAGAATTCCCACACACTCTCTCTACATCAACCCTTAGACTGAATTATGATTTTATGTTTTATGTCACTTTCACTAACCTATAGTAATTTCCTCGAGATTATCACATGCGTAGAGATCTTTTGTTAGGGTTTACAAGTTATATCCTTCAATCATTCTACCTTTGTATCGAGCCTCATCCACATTAAATTTAGATATAATATATTTGCTAAAAATAGCTCTCTATAAAACCCTAACATCTGATATGCATTGAATGCATTCCTCTATTTATTCAATTTGATTTTGATCCCTATCTCTATCACAGTCAGTGCCACTATTTTTCACATAAAATCTTCTATTATATTGGTCATAGGCGAAGTTGAACCAATTAATTTTGAGAATAGAGTTATTTTATGGTAGAAACCCTCATTCACACTACTATAGCCATTGGCGATCAACAATTTTGAATTTTGACCATTGATCTGCAACCTTCTCGTTGTGATCTGTCGATTCTTGTCAAATTTCTCATCTTTAAATCTCGACCATCAAATACATAGTCCTTTAAAATACCACCATCGATCTCCTTCATATGCATCTAACATCCAATGAGGTCCACAAAGAAACACATCACAATCCCACTATCCTACAAGCTAAGGACACAACCCCACCAAATCACATCGGGTTGGTGGGCTAATGCCATCTGTCACTTTTTTCAGCACTGTGCAACTCACAACAATGATGTGAGTTTTCTTGGCCCACAGCTGTCGTTGCACCAAAATATTGAACTTTTAATGGCTGATACAACTGCCAAAGTTAATGGATCCATGAGAGGAGGTTAGTCCATGTCACGAATCCTGAGGAAAGCACTGACCATTTGCTAACAAACTCCCCCTTAGTGTTACCCGATGGGATTCGAACCTAGTAGCTTTGGCTCTGATACCAATTGTTGGCCCACAATTGTCATTGCACCAAAAGATCAACCTTTTGATGCCTAATACAACTTCCAGAGTTAATGGATCCACAAGAGGTAGTTAGTCCATGTCACAAATCCCAAGGGGAGTGTTGACCATCTACCAACAAGTTTACATACGACCAACCATTCAATGCCACATATCATCACACATCATCTTCTACTCCCATCGCTTCATTTACCTAGTCCCACCATGCATACTGTGGGCATTGTCTAATCTTCACCACTTAATCTCCACCATTTCCTGCTATTTCGTGGAGTTAGATGTGGACCCGCCACATATGCATCTGGCTAGTGGGGAGGTCATTGATCTTCAAGCCTCAAACATAGCCATTGATCATGCCAAGGGTAAATATTTACCATGTGACTTAGGAAATATTATGGTTGTTGAATTAATTAGTAAGATGGTAATGCTAGATATGTGGGCCAGTCACTCCAATGATGTCAAAGACATAAGTGAACCATAGATTTTTGGCACCCTAATCCTTTCTAGCACTTCTAGGGTTTTTCACCTAAAAGGAGAAAAAAGGGCCAAAAGATCTAGCTAGGTTCACTCAAATTATGCAATGTATGATGTAATTTAGACTAAATGGAATGATATGAATGCAACTAAATGAAATTTTTGACTGATTATGAATGCAAAACCTAAGAACAATGCAATGTTGGAAAACACAATGATGTTGGCAAACATGAACTAAGAATGAATAAATGCAAAACAAAATAAAAAAAGGTTAATTCAAAGTGCACCTGGGTAGAGAATGGAGAATCTGGAATATCTTGAATGATGTCTAAGATCACAAAAAATCACTAGTGGGACTCATTCACCACTGATGGAGAATCAGTCCTGCTTCTGATGAAAATTGTCAGAAACTGGTTTCTTAGTGTCGAGATTCAGAAACTGACAAAATATGGATTTCCAGCCTTAAGGTGGGACTCATTTTCCACTGATGGCGAATCAGTCCACTCCCAAAATTTTGAGAAATTAGGGGACAATTTTGCAACACCAGATCTAAGATTGTCTGCTTGTCAGGTTGACGAAGTTAATCCTATAGAAAATGGACAAAATGTCTTCTCCAAGCTTGAAATAGGTTATAATTTACTTGAAACACTTTGTTGACTTCTTGTCCACTTTTCAACACCTAAATACTTGATAAATCTACATACACAACACATGCACAAAGGGGGAAAATGGTTAAGGGTTAGGGCAAAGGGATTTTCTTTGGTCGAATCCCACTTTGGTAATCAAACCCTTAATAAACTGATGAAATGGAAGAGAATGATAATCAAATAACATGTAAATGTTATCAACTTACCAAACCCTTGTTGAAGAGAATCTGAAGATATATCAATGGATGCCTTTGAATGCTTGATTGATGTTTGATTAGATGATGCAAAGTGCTCAAATGCTAATTGAATGCTTGGATTGCTTGAATGAGTTAGGAGATTGTTGGAGGATGTAAAAGGAGGAGAAAAACACATATTTATACACACTTGTGCCTTAGTAACTTGATGTTACCTCATCACAGGCCGACATAAGGTGATTTTAAATAAAAACCTGAAAGAAAATTTGAAATATTTTGAATTTGGAGCCAAGAGGGACTCATTCACCACCCATGGTGAATGGGTCCCACCTTGGACTTGAATGTGGGTGTCAGGAATTAAGTCACATTTAATATTATTTGTTGGGTTTACATTAAAAAACACACTTAATTAAGCCTTATAAGGGCATAAAGGGGTCAAATAAAGCATAAGAAAGGTGTAAATATTGAATTTATGCCTAGAAAAGTGTGAAATCTTATTACAACACTTTACAACACTTCAAAATAGTATTGATAAGTGATGAAAAGGTGATTTTTTAGGTGAATTGTAATGAATAGAGTCTAGAAAAGTGTAGAAATGTTTTACAACACCTTTACTAGATGCCATCATTTTAATTTTAAGGACCTAATGTGAATGTTTAAGCCACATTACATCATTAAATCAAAGCAAAATGGACCAAGCATCAAGAGGAAAGACCTAAAAGACCATGAAAATGTCAAAAGACCATGAAAATGTCAAGGGACCATTTTTCTACGGTGCAATAAGTTATAACTTGTGTGACCTGCAACAACTGGTAACCAATCATTAGCAAAATATAATTTTTTTTCAATGCCATGACTGCAACCTTTTAGGGTTTATTTATGAAACCCTAGTTCAGACTGAGAGCACAAATAATTCAGTCTTGAGCACATCATCCAACTTATGATCTTGTAGAATGCACCATTGGAAACCTCTCAAAAATCCCATATTGAATTTGCACACAGATTCCACTGTAGACTTCTAGAAGAACCTCTTGTAACCTTCTCCAACACTCTTAGAACTAGATCCATTGAATCTCTCTTCCAGGATATCACATAGATATCCCCTTTTGACATCAGTGACAACAAAATGCCAACAACCTATGACACTACATGCATATACAAGGCAAAGTACTGAAAGTAAATCATATTATAAAACGTTACCCAAAAGGATATTATAGAGGATGTAGAACATTTTTTGAATGATAGAATAAAGCCACTAGTTTAGTAATCTATAAAACCACAATGTTAGGAACAAAATCCTACAAAACCAAATCATTAGAAATTCTAACCATCCTACACATACAAAAAAACATGTTATTCTAAAACTTCTAAAGAAAATTAAATTTGAGGGTAGATGTATGCCTCTTGATTTTTCTTTCTTTATGGAGATGGAAGCAGGGTAGCAATCTTGCCACCTCAAACTAATTAGGATTTTGATGAAAATGCTTATGATAGGGTCATGAAGGCATAACACTAGGTACCAACAAGCATGAAACATGAAAGAGAGTGGAACTATGATTCCAACACAATAGATGGCACATAAATTAGAGTTCACAAGCTCAAATTATGTTGATTTTAAGATAACATGGTATGAGAAACATAGTGCTAAATTTATATATAAGTTATAACTTTTTTACCCTTTTTTATCTATATATTCATTTTCACTTTTGCAGTTTGAGAGCATTGAGAGCTAAGATAATCATCACTAGGAATAAAAATTCTACAATGATGATTATGGTGTACACTTAGGCTCAAGTCTCTAAGGGAGTATATCATATGAGGTACACCTATATGAGAGGCGGGTTATTTTTTCACTTTCCCTATAGATAGGAGCTCAATTTTATGCATTTTCATGAATTTTTATAAGGGGTTCCCCTGACCAACATGCACATCCCAGACCTGTGAGGGTACCCTTGACTAGCATGGGTTCCCTAGACCAACATGAGTGCCCCTAATTGGGCACAAAGTTATATAATTTGTATGTTACAATTTAATTTTGATTCATCCTTGAATGAATTATTCATAAAGAATATTAGCTTTTACTGACAAGATCCTCCATGCATACAAAATCACTTGGTAGGCCACTTGTTCTTACTTCTCCATGCTCAAGTCACACAAATCTCAATTCCAGAGCAATTCCATCTATGTGTGATTGGTCTCTTTTGGGTGTACACCATGCTTTCCATGAGGTATGATGATGTCATTTGTATGCCATTTATGGATTTTTGAGATTCCAAAACTTCTACCTTTCATTTGTTGATGGCATAAATGATGATCACTTTGGACGTATTATTTGACTAACCATCTAGGCTAGGATTGTGAGACATGATGAGGGGTTGTGTAACAACCTAGTTAGATAACCTTAAAATTTTCTCTTTATAAATATATTTTTAAAAATAAAACACATAGCAATTGTATAAAAACCATTATTGTACTGAGTATAACAATTCTGGAGTCTCAAAGAAGTTGATTCACAAAATATTTATTCATACAATTGTAATGATGCATATATTAATAAAGCTTGCTCACCTCCCAACCATATTGGCATCGTGGAGCCACGTGGACTCTAGCCAAACCCCCGAGCAAGAAAATGACTACCAAATAACTTGGTTCGTTAATGATAGTCACAAAATAAACTAGGAGCTTGAAAATATACAACCCTTTCTAGGATCGAGTTTACCTAGACAGTTCCATGTTGGTTGTCATCCACTTAGGTGGAACAACCTTTTATTTTATCTTTCTCATATTCAATAGAATATTGAAGTAAACACAATACAAATGAAAAGAAATAGTATAAAATTTGCAACAACTACTTCATCGAATCAAATGAGAAGGTAGTGGCCAAGAAAATACCCTTTAGATGATTATTCCTCTTGAAAGTAGCTCATGAGTGTTCCAAGACATCATATTAGTAACAATTCATCTAAGGATTTAAACTCCAACATTGTTTAGTGCATGATATCTAGTTACTATTCTATACCATCATTTAGTAACTAATTTCCAAAATAATAATACTTATTTTTCCAACAAATATCAAGTTGGATATCATTTAGGTAACAACTTGAGGCAACATTTGATAATGATTTTCAGATAAAGATAAATACTCCATTGCTGAGATTGCATATCTAACTTCTATAGATAAACCAATTATCATTTCCCTCGTACTAAATGTATCATGCATTTTAGAGAGATTATGTAAATAACTAATTGATACCTCATTACTACCTATACATATTCTAACTTGAAAGACTTAATCTTAACCCAAAACTTATTCCAATGTGAGAGATTCTATCTTGAGTTGAAGATACATGCAACAACAATATATTGAAAAGTTCAACTATAATATAACACAATTCTAGTTGCCGGTATTACAACTAGTAAATAGATGTCTAACTCTTGAAAATGTTTGATACAATTAAATTGATGTATAAATATTTATTTTTATGCTTTTCCCTCTTCAAGATTAAAAGACAAAGTGCAATAAAAGAATTATTAACAAGATAATAAACAAAACTATGCTATTTAATAACCTTGTATTTGTGCGATCATAAGATATTTCCTCTCGCTATTAAGGTTTGATCACCTCTCATCTAGACCATCTACTAAGAGGGGAAGGAAATGATTGAGAGAACCCTACTAAACTCATTTATATAAACCATTGAATTTCATTCAAGACTGGGAAGAGGAATCTTGGTCCAAACTTGCACTAGGTCGGGAATCATAACATAATAAGTTTAACTCTTTACGCCGAATTCTCTAAAGTCCACAAGAAAACTAATCCTTTTATGCATTGACTAGGACCTTTCTAATAATATAGAACTTACAAGTGAACCAGCTAAAGGAGCGGCTACACAAGCAATCCCTAGACATAGCTTAGAGGAACATGTATAGAAGCTTTGGACGAAAGGTTCAGCATGGAATATTGTGGTAAATGTAATCTCCTGAGTGCACTCTATACGCCTCGAGAAGAGAGGTCGCTTAAGACTACTCGATTCATGACATGGGTATATCACATAATCAGTATTGAATAACTTCATGCACTGATTCAAATAACCTACAAGTACCACGCATTTGCACATTCAAATCAAGAACATATTAACTACTTCGCACTTATTTACTTCATACTTATAATGATGAATTTTTAAAAGAGATTCTCGGCATGAGAACTTGGTCGATCTTCTTTAAGACAGGACAGTGTAAATTTGATTTGTGTAAGACATAGTTTATATTGGAACGGCACCGGCACAAATGTTTGTAAATAAATACCGAGCCCTGGACAAGGTTTGAAGATAAATCTGAGGTGGATGAATAAAGATGATTTAATTAAAGGTTTGGACTCGACCCGGATAATCTTCAAAGAAGAATTCAAGATTAAGATCTCTTTTCTATAGAATTAACTTGAAACCTGGAGCGTATAAGATAAAGACACAGGTTGAATTTGCATTTACGGCTCTTCACGGAATTGATACTCTTAGTCGTTCTGTTTTCAAGGAATGAGTTCGAGGTTCAAGGAAAGAATTGATTGAGAATTTATGTACTTAAAATGGCTGAGTGCTTTAAGGAAATGGCTTCGGCTAAGATACAAGAGCAGAGTCTTATAATTGTCAATATTATCATCGACCTGAAGCAAAGGAAAACTAAACCTCAAGTGCAGACTCTGTAAAACTCATATGTGATTACTACGCGCTAGAGTATTGACAATGACTTGCCTAAAAGAAATATGTTTTCGGCAAGAAACAGAGGATAGATCTTGATGGATACAGACTTATATCATTCTTCATTCTAAACAAATTCTTTAAGTATAACAGGCGGAACTAGCGTACTGAACTCAAATTCAATAGAGGAAATAAATGTCGATCATTCATGCAAGATAGAAACTATAGAGATGATATGATTAACAGGACTCTAGTTAGATCTGATTGAAGGAAGGAATTTTTGATTAAACAATAGACAGAAGAGATAGAACCATATTTTTTTAAAAAGCTTCAGACTAACAGATTTTCGTTTTAAGCTGTGTTTCCATTACAGAAGAATTTATAGAAGGCACATACATCCATGTATATAATAAGGCTCATAAATCATACCTGTGATTTCCTTTCCCTCGGCCCTTCAAACTTCCTTAGCGTCACATTTCGAACGGTCCCTCTGCGCATCCTTTTGTGGAGTTTCCCTCTAACTTGCATCGCCTCCATTGCCAGCTGCAATTTTGTACACTCTCTCATGATCATCTGTAACAACTCCTGCAAACACAATCATGGTCGCTTATTAAGAAGACGAGTAGAATATCATTATCTAGCCGCCAGTAGTAAAGCAACTCAAATGCCTATATAACCCATTAGCACAGTATAAACTGTGAATAAGAATAGAAGACACGAAATCTAATGGTGTCCACTGAGGTTCTATCTATCCATAAACTTGCCTCTATCATCAATTTAAGAACAACAAAATATTAAGAAAGATGTATCGTTTGTAATTTGAGATGGGCAATTTTAATCTCTTCATAGAATTGGTTGAAAGCGCATCCCCAAAACTGTGGAGAAATCTCTGTTGCCCAGAAGTCATCCTCCTTTCCCCCCCCCCTTTTCCTGCCAAGAAGAGAACCTTCCCTCTCTGTCACTTTCCCCGTGCTAACCTCCTCCAAAAATAAGCGTTATTGCCTTTTAGCTTGCCTTGCATTTGGTGGAGCATGTAGCACCCCTCCATTTTGCTCTTTTGATCGATCAGTGTTCTCCTTTATGTTGTGTTCTCTGCTAGTACTTTGCCTAGGTGCTTGGTTACTACTTGATCGCTATCTGTAACGCGAAGTGATGATGCATTTCAATGTGATGGTATTTGATTATGATGTTATCATTATGGCATGCTTTAGATTAACATTGTGTATATTTGAATTAATATGGTAAAAATGTTGTTGACTTAAGTATTGATGTTACATTCGTCAGTTTTGTAACACTGTATTGGTGAAGGGGACGGGATTGCACCACTCGCTTGCCAGCCCTCTGCGAATTCTGCAATTTCCTCTTCACGGTGTGTTTCATCATATTATATATATATTGCACATTCGACATGCTCTTAGTTGCAGGTTGGCAGGTACATGACATCAACTCCACCTGGTTCACAGGTTTGAGCGTGTCCATTGTCCAATGGAAAACGATTGGGAGATAATAGCTAGGTTTTCTATGTCATGACATCACCCTAGCCATAATGTGTCGTCGGGTTGTTAGTTGGGATAAGTTATTTTCTTTGTTGCCTCTTCTCTCCTTACTTGTGTATTTAAATTTGCAAGAAAAATGGTGTTTGTTTTATTTAATTTCATTGTCAAAATAAATAAAGGAGTGCTCATTAATTGATTAGTTAGTTTAATTCAATCAATAAATAATCTAATCATGGATTAGATTTATTTATTGATAAATTAAATTAAAATGTTGTGTTAGCATTATTAAATTTTGAGATCAAATCAAAATAGAAATTGCCTTGCATTCCTTTTTGAAATAAAATTAAAAAATGATTTTAAATGTAGATGGGTAAATTCAATTTTGTGGAAAAAGGAAAATGTAATTATCTTTTGGTTGCAAAATAGAACTTTGTTTTAAATAAATATTATGCAAATTCAATGGAAAATGGAAATTGTTTTATTAAATTGCAAAAATAAAATATCTAGTTTAGCAATAAATTTTGGTGGGTGAGTTCAAAATGAGGGGTTTGACAAATTTGGAGAGAGGATTGCATAAGGCAATTGTGTTTTATTTTTGAAATTTTAATTTGCAATTTTGGAGAGCAAACTTAGATTGAAATTCTTGGAAGAAATTGGGAGGAAAAGATTGAAGAATTGGTAAAGCTGAATTGCAAAGCAAAAGAAAAACCTCCATTGAAAAAAGCTTCAAATTGGGGAGAAAACACAAGGTTCCATCATTTTTTCCTTCTACTTCTTGCTTCATTTTGAATAAGATTTAAATGATTGAAAATGTAGTTTTAGATTCAATGAAAATCTATGGAAATGCTTTCAAATTTGCAAACTTGTAGATAAATTTGGGAAAAGGAAACCAAACAAGAATTTACACCAAGAAATAGGTTGAAAATCAAAGACACTCTATTTTAGAACTAGATTTTGAAACCCTTTTTATTGTTTTGGAAAATAATTTATGTTCTTGCAATGGATTTGGATTATTTCAATTTGAGTTGGAGGTAAAATTTGGGTATATATATTTCTAAATTTACAAATGCATATCAATACATGGATATATTTACAAATATATATATATAAATATATTTGTTATATTTGAAAAATTTTGGATTTTGGAAAAAACCTAGAAAAACCCTGTATTTTCATTTATGGAAAAATGCAGTGAATAAAATAATATTTTATTTTTTTTATGTTTGAGGGGAGGTAGGGGAGGCCAATCCCCCACTGCCATCCATTCGCCACCACCGCCGCGCCCATGGCAGATGGACTGTGTGCGAAGCAAACAGTCCCGCCACCCGTAGGGAGGCAGACACTGTGTGCCCAACACACAGTCCCGCCGCCCGTAGGGAAGCGGACGCTGTGTGCGGCGCACACAGGCTCGTCGCCCATGGTAGACGGACTGTGTGTGGTGTGCATAGGCCCGCCCCCATGGGGAGGTAGGGCAGCATGTGCCCTAATTAGGGATTCATTTGGTTAAAAAGAAATTTTGAATTCTTTCATAAAAAAAAAAAGTAAATTCATTTTTATTTAATATTATTTTAATATTACATATATATTATATAATAATATATATATGTACTATATATATAATATATAATATATATATATATATATATATATATATATAAGTTGTATGTATATAAATATATATTTAATAGTATTTTAATATTTGAATAATATTCATTTATATAATAATTTATTGATGTATATATTATATATATATATATATATATACTTTTCTTAAATAATTTTTTTAGTTTGGTTAAACTGGGAATATCAATGTGATTTAGATAAATGATTATTTAAAAAGTGGATAATCAAACATCCTTATTTAGAAATTTCATTTTTGAATATTATGGATAATAAGGCATTAAAGTTTAATCAATTGGATTAATGAATAATAATATTTTGTTAATTGAGGCATTTAAATGATGTTTGAATATTCAAAATAGGAATTGCTTCCAAATGATTATGGAAATAATATAGTTGAAATGAAATTGTCATTTAATAAACAAGGATAGTTAAAAGAGATTATTTTAATCCTCACCCATGATTGAGCAAATCAAATTAAAATATTAAATTTAATTCCTTAATGGTGCCAAGTGAACATTAGGTAATTTAAGGATTATTGAAAGAGTTGATTTTATAAATAGGTATCTTTATTTAGAGATTTCATTTTCGATTATCAGTAATAATCATAAAACCTTAGAGTATAAAATAATTTTTTAGAGGCATATGTTAAAATGATGTTAAATATCTAAAATAGGAACTTTGAAATGATTATCGCATTGGTATAGAGGAAATGAAAATTGATGTCTGATCAAACGTTTTATTTAAAATATTGATTTTGATTAATTTATTTATTCTATGTTGAAATATAGATTATGTGATTTAATTAAGTGTTTATTCATTAAAATGTTTGATTTATTTATAATTTGGTTTTGATTATTACGGATAATCGTGACAATGAAATTAAATAGATAGATTCAAAATATAGATTATCTTAAGATGATTTTGTTATGAAATAGAAGTAAAAGTGGATTTTATATGAAGGAATTTATTTAGAACGATGAATTTTAATAGACGAATGATAAAGTTAAAAGTGGATTTCGAATAATCAAATGCTTTTACTTTAAAAGTTGATTTTCATTAATATAAGTAATTGGGAAAATGAATTATAATTATTGGTTTTTAACTCCTTAATTTGTCAACGTACTTTGATTTACTATTAAGTATATTTGTTTTGGAATATAATTGTATTCAAGTAGAGATAAGACTTAGTTGATTTATTTGATGCTAAGATAAAATAAAGACTGAATTATTTAATCTAAATGTTTATTTATTAAAATGTTTTAATTATAAAATACAATTGCGAAACTTAGAGATAATGATTGGTTTAAACTTTAATCAGATGACTTCATTGATTTAAGTGTTGTGATTATGTTATAATTGTGGAAATTAGAAGATAATGAATGATTTATCTCAATTAGATGACTTTAATCACTAAGAGGCTTTGAATATGAATTTAATTGTGAACCTAGAGTAAAATGATTGGTTTTAAAGTATTTCTATGTCGTGAAATGAAATTAGAGTATTTGATTGGTTATTTGTAAGAAATGGAAACTATGATTGACTGGATTTAGGAAATCCGAACATTAGCTTATTTAACTGTCTGAAGTGCTTGTAGTGTTATAGTGTTTGTCC
Organism: Sequoia sempervirens; assembly: GCA_007258455.2. NCBI lineage: Eukaryota > Viridiplantae > Streptophyta > Pinopsida > Cupressales > Cupressaceae > Sequoia > Sequoia sempervirens. The sequence goes on along the minus strand of VDFB02279947.1, from coordinate 25,614 downwards.
TCGATATTGTGGAGCTAGAATAAATGTTTTGGAAGTCTTCCAGATAGAGGTTCATTTATTGGTATGGGTTGTTATTATGTTAGTCAACTCTTGTTGTGGGTTTTTTTAACACCCTGTTGTTCCACCTGATTTTCACGAACGGGGATGGTGTGTGCCTCCTTGAGATTAGGAGAGGGTTTTATAATTCGTGCCTCCTTTGGAAGGAGTGGATTATGTGTTTTGTTGCCTCTAGTGTTTGGAGTGAGTTTTCATTATAGGTTCCTCCTAGAGTAGAAGTGGTTTAATCTGGCTGTTTCGTTCAGGTGAGTTTTTGTGTCAGTGTGAATTAGCCTGTGTCTAGAGGTTTTTGGTCTTGTATAGGATGCCTTGTTACTATCTCCTAGCACGGGGGGTGAGCCTTCAGGTATTACATGGTTGGGTGGAATGTGCTCCTTAATCCATTGGGTTGGCTTCTTGTTCGTGTGGATGAGATTCTGTGGGAGAGCTCGTCGGATCCTGTTGATTTTTAGGTTTCTTTTATTTCAGTTGAATCTTGTAATTATTACCCCTCATTTTTAATAAAGGTGGAGGATGTAATATGTAACCATGCTTTTTGGAATTACCTCATTCAGGGAATGAGATTTGTAATCTTATTGTAAAATTATGTTATTTAAAATCATGTGGTATCACTTATGCTTTGATATAATTTTTCATGTGTGGAATTTATGTGTTCTTAAATTGTTAAGTAATTAAATGTTATGATATCAATTCATGTTTCTTGTTTGGGTTTTAAATTAATCTCAGTCTCGTAACATTAGAGGTTGTTGCAATGGGTAGTGTATTTGCATGTTAATTGTACTTAAACAAAAAAAAAAAATAGTACATTTGTGTAGTTATTGCAACTTCCTCTAGGGTTGCGTGGTGGGGGCGTTACACATGGTATCAGAGCCCCATGTTCATACACTGGATACTCTGGGTACATTTGTGTCCACTATGTTGTCCCTGTGTTTTGTTAGTGGAATTTGTTTAGTGATATGCATTCATGGCTTTTACTTTAGCATGATGTACTCTGTGGAAAAGAGTAGCGTGAAAGAAACCTGATAAAAGGTTTTGGTTGGAAAGTTTTGATACGTATCCCTTGGGTTATGGATTTGGATATTCCTATGGGATTTTGTATGTAGTTGTACACTTGTAAATGTAAGAAACCAGTAACTGTATCTTGTTTGAGTGTTGTTAATACCCTGTACTTGCTTTGTCTATCCATGTGATGGTGATACTTGGTAGCCATCCTTGAGGAAAAAGTTGCATTTTGATGTGGGATTTACCATACCAAAATGTGTGTGTTTGCATGTTTGTTACCTGATTGAGGGCCAACCCATGTGTGGTTGAAACTTATATATAAGAGTAACCAAAAGTAGTTCTTTTTCTTTTGGTTCTCTAGACCCTCAATTCGTGAAGGGATAGTAGTAGCCACAAGTTCCTTGGGTGGAGTGTTTAGTGTACGCATATTGCGGTGCAGAGCGTCTTAGCTCAACCAATCCCAAGGAATCGTACCCACTACTTTCCCTTATAATGGATCAGGATACTTGATCCATAAGTGTTAACCTAATCCCCATATATTTGAGTATAGCAGCATAGGTTTGTTTGTGTATGCCTGGTCATCCTTAGAGGCATTGATCTGGCATAGCGAGTAAACCTCGTCTGTATGAGAGGTGAAGCTCGGTAGCCCCATAGTGATATTATCGTATTGCATTATATATTTTGTGTATCTGCACATGCTCCAACATGATGTGATAGATACAAGGCCACATTGCACTGATGTTCCAACATAGTGTTGATGATGAAGCGATATTTGCACGTATTCTGATATGATGCAGTACGATGCCACACCCCACTCATGTTCCGACATAGTGATGGTGATGATGCCATGTTACACGATGCCACGTGCCTAGACATGTGAAGGCGCATTATGAGATTGTCTTTGTTAGCCTACTTGTGCGAGGAGTGTTATGGGGCCTCGAACACTTGTAGAGGGATCCTCATGGTTTTGTTGACCATGTTGGTCGAGTAGCATATAGGTAGATCCTAGCCATGTATACCTCTAGCTCCAGCGAGTTCCTGCGTATGTCTTCTCCATGAGGTATCGCAAGGTGGGGTGTGATCTACGCGTGCCTATTTCTACAGACCCTCAGACACACAACCACGTGGCATATGACCAGTACGTGCCTTCTCCGGCTGGCATATGACCAGGTAGAGTGATGACGTTTTGTTAGTCATGGATACACTCTGGGCCATGTGGTTGGCGTGCTCACTCCGCACCACATGGGGGCTATTATCATTCTAGCCTGACGTTGTTTCCTCTTTCCTCATTTGGTGGCTATTAATTAGTCACATAGTGTTGTACAGTGAAATTTTAAATATTGTGAACTTTCTTTATGGTTATTGATGATTTTTCAGTTGATTGTGAAGGCTGACACTTTGTTATATTTGATTGTGAAGGTTTAGCCACAACTTGTGATCTTATTTTCTTATAACCTTAGGGGTTATACATTTGGATTAGTGTTGAAATTATGCGCATTTATTGCATTATTGTTGAAATTGAACTTTAATTTTCTCTTCTTTATGAACTTGGTGGCTAAGCTAGTTATCATTGTTGTTTTCAATGTCGCCTATGTGTTGTATTGTGATTCCTCTCCAAGGACATATGAGGCGGACTTGGTGAGTGTGTACGAGGAAGTAGATGTAGGAAATGTTGAGGATGGGGGTATGTGAGGCTGTTATGCAGCTAGGACCCACTACTCACCTATGTGTGGTGACTATCTCTTGGAGGCTAATCACCTTATACAACAAGAGATACGTTAGGGTGGTCTTGTTTGGATGGTCTCACCTTACGTGTGGCCTAACACCATCAATCCACTATTGTGATGTATGGATTTTGTGTTGAACTTTGGTTCTTGGTTCATGGATCCTTCTATCATGGATGGTATGCTACTTTTCAGTGTCCATATGGACCCTTGTGTAGCCTTGTGATGATTCCTGGTGATGTGTAATGGTGCACATGGGTATTATGTATGTTAATCCTTGGTTATGTGTGATTGTATGGAGTTTGCACTAGGGGTAGTTACAGGCTTCCAGGAGTAAGCTTGACCCTAGGGGGGGAGGATGTAGCACCCCTCCATTTTTCTCTTTTGATCGATCAGTGTTCTCATTTATGTTGTGTTCTCTGCTAGTACTTTGCCTTGGTGCTTGGTTACTACTTGATCGCTATCTGTAACGCGAGGTGATGATGCATTTCAATGTGATGGTATTTGATTATGATGTTATCATTATGGCATGCTTTAGATTAGCATTGTGTATATTTGAATTAATATGGTAAAAATGTTGTTGACTTAAGTATTGATGTTAGATTCGCCAGTTTTGTAACACTCTATTGGTTAAAGGGACGGGATTGCACCACTCGCTTGCAAGCGCTCTGCGAATTCTGTGATTTCCTCTTCACGGTGTGTTTGATCATATTATATATAAATTGCAAGTTCAACATGCTCAAGATTGTTGCAGGTTGGCAGGTACATGACATCGACTCCACCTGGTTCATAGGTTTGAGCGTGTCCATTGTCCAACGGAAAATGATTGGGAGATAGTAGCTAGGTTTTCTATGTCATGACATCACCCTAGCCATAGTGTGTCGTCGGGTTGTTACTTGGGATAAGTTATTTTCTTTGTTGTCTCTTCTCTCCTTACTTGCGTATTTAAATTTGCAAGAAAAATGGTGTTTGTTTTATTTAATTTCATTGTCAAAATAAATAGAGTGCTCATTAATTGATTAGTTAGTTTAATTCAATCAATAAATAATCTAATCATGGATTAGATTTATTTATTGATAAATTAAATTAAAATGTTGTGTTAGCATTATTAAATTTTGAGATCAAATCAAAATAGAAATTGCCTTGCATTCCTTTTTGAAATAAAATTAAAAATGATTTTAAATGTAGATGGGTAAATTCAATTTTGTGGAAAAAGGAAAATGTAATTATCTTTTGGTTGCAAAATAGAACTTTGTTTTAAATAAATATTATGCAAATTCAATGGAAAATGGAAATTGTTTTATTAAATTGCAAAAATAAAATATCTAGTTTAGCAATAAATTTTGGTGGGTGAGTTCAAAATGGGGGGTTTTGACAAATTTGGAGAAGGGATTGCATAAGGCAATTGTGTTTTATTTTGAAATTTTAATTTGCAATTTTGGAGAGCAAACTTAGATTGAAATTCTTGGAAGAAATTGGGAAGAAAAGATTGAAGAATTGGTAAAGCTGAATTGCAAAGCAAAGGAAAAACCTCCATTGAAAAAGCTTCAAATTGGGGAGAAAACACAAGGTTCCATCATTTCTTCCTTCTACTTCTTGCTTCATTTTGAATAAGATTTAAATGATTGAAAATGTAGTTTTAGATTCAATGAAAATCCATGGAAATGCTTTCAAATTTGCAAACTTGTAGATAGATTTGGGAAAAGGAAACCAAACAAGAATTTACACCAAGAAATAGGTTGAAAATCAAAGAAAACTCTATTTTAGAACTAGATTTCGAAACCCTTTTTATTGTTTTGGAAAATAATTTATGTTCTTGCAATGGATTTGGATTATTTTCACAATTTGAGTTGGAAATTAAAATTTGGGTATATATATTTCTAAATATACCCATGCATATCAATACATGGATATATTTACAAATATATATATAAATATATTTGTTATATTTGAAAAATTTTGGATTTTGGGAAAAACCCAGAAAAACACTGTATTTTCGTTTCTGGAAAAACGCAGTGAATAAAATAATATTTTATTTTATTTATGTTTGAGGGGAGACAAGGGAGGCCAATTCCCAACGTCCACACATTCGCCACCGCCGCCACGCCCATGGCGGACGGACTGTGTGCGAAGCAGACAGTCCCGCCGCCCATAGGGAGGCGGACACTGTGTGCCCAACACACAATCCCGCCACCCGTAGGGAGGCAAACGCTGTGTGCGGTGCACACAGGCCCATCGCCCATGGGGGACAGACTGTGTGCAAAGCACATAGGTCCATCTCCCATGGCGGATGGACTGTCTGCGGCATGCACAAGCCCGCCGCCATGGGGAGGCAGGGCAACATGCGCCCTAATTAGGGCTTCATTTGGTTAAAAAGAAATTTTGAATTCTTTCATAAGAAAAGAAAGTAAATTCATTTTTATTTAATATTATTTTAATATTGCATATATATTATATAATAATATATATGTACTATATATATAATATATATATTATATTATATATATAATATATATATATAAGTTGTATGTATATAAATATATATTTAATATTATTTTAATATTTGAATAATATTAATTTATATAATAATTTATTCATGTATATATTATATATATTTATATATATACTTTTCTTAAATAAATTTTTTAGTTTGGTTAAACTGGGAATATCAATGTGATTTAGATAAATGATTATTTAAAAAGTGGATAATCAAACATCGTTATTTAGAAATTTCATTTTTGAATATTATGGATAATAAGGCATTAAAGTTTAATCAATTTGATTAATGAATAATAATATTTTGTTAATTGAGGCATTTAAATGATGTTTGAATATTTAAAATAGGAATTGCTTTCAAATGATTATGGCAATAATATAGTTGAAATGGAATTGTCATTTTTAATAAACAAGGATAGTTAAAAGATATTATTTTAATCCTCACCCATGATTGAGCAAATAGAATTAAAATATTAAATTTAATTTCTTAATGGTGCCAAGTGAACATTAGGTAATTTAAGGATTATTGAAAGAGTTGATTTTATAAACAGGTATCTTTATTTAGAGATTTCATTTTTGATTATCAGGAATAATCAGAAAACCTTAGAGTATAAAATAATGTTTTAGAGGAATATTTTAAAATGATGTTAAATATCTAAAATAGGAACTTTGAAATGATTATCGCATTGGTATAGAGGAAATGAAAATTGATGTATGATCAAACGTTTTATTTAAAATATTGAGTTTGATTAATTTATTTATTCTATGTTGAAATATAGATTAAGTGATTTAATTAAGTGTTTATTCATTAAAATGTTTGATTTATTTATAATTTGGTTTTGATTATTACGGATAATCGTGACAATGAAATTAAATAGACAGATTTAAAATATAGATTATCTTAAGATGATTTTGTTATGAAATAGAAGCAAAAGTGGATTTTATATGCAAGAATTTATTTAGAATGATGAATTTTAATAGACGAATGATAAAGTTAAAAGTGGATTTCGAATAATCAAATGCTTTTACTTTAAAAGTTGATTTTCATTAATATAAGTAATTGGGAAAACGAATTATAATTATTGGTTTTTAACTCCTTAAGTTGTCAACGTACTTTGATTTACTATTAAGTATATTTGTTTTGGAATATAATTGTATTTAAGTAGAGATAAGACTTAGTTGATTTATTTGATGCTAAGATGAAATAAAGATTGAATTATTTAATCTAAATGTTTATTTATTAAAATTTTTTAATTATAAAATATGATTGCGGAACTTAGAGATAATGATTGGTTTAAACTTTAATCAGATGACTTCATTGATTTAAGTGTTGTGATTATGTTATAATTGTGGAAATTAGAAGTTAATAAATGATTTATCTTAGTCAGATGACTTTAATCACTAAGAGGCTTTGAATATGAATTTACTTGTGAACCTAGAGTAAAATGATTGGTTTTGAAGTATTTCTATGTCGTGAAATGAAATTAGTGTATTTGATTGGTTATTTGTAAGAAATGGAAACTGTGATTGACTGGATTTAGGAAATCTGAACATTAGCTTATTTAACTGTCTGAAGTGCTTGTAGTGTTATAATGTTTGTCCTCGATATTGTGAAGCTAGAGTAAATGTTTTGGAAGTATTCCAGATAGAGGTTCGTTTATTGGTATGGGTTGTTATTATGTTAGTCAACTCTTGTTGTGGGTTTTTTTAACACCTTGTTGTTCCACCCAGTTTTCATGAACGGGGATGGTGTGTGCCTTCTTGAGATTAGGAGAGGGTTTTGTAATTCGTGCCTCCTTTGGAAGGAGTGGATTGTGTGTTTTGTTGCCTCTAGTGTTTGGAGTGAGTTTTCATTATAGGTTCCTCCTAGAGTAGAAGTGGTTTAATCTGGTTGTTTGGTTCAGGTGAGTTTTTGTGTCAATGTGAATTAGCCTGTGTCTAGAGGTTTTTGGTCTTGTATAGGATGCCTTGTTACTATCTCCTAGCACGAGGGGTGAGCCTTCGGGTATCACATGGTTGGGTGGAATGTGCTCCTTAATCCGTTTGGTTGGCTTCTTGTTCGTGTGGATGAGATTCTGTGGGAGAGCTCGTCGGATCCTTTTGCTTTTCAAGTTTCTTTTATTTCAGTTGAATCTTGTAATTATTACCCGTCATTTGTAATAGAGGTGGAGGATGTAATATGTAACCATGCTTTTTTGAATTACCTCATTCAGGGAATGAGATTTGTAATCTTATTGTAAAATTATGTTATTTGAAATCATGTGGTATCACTTATGCTTTGATATAATTTTTCATGTGTGGAATGTATGTGTTCTTAAATTGTTAAGTAATTAAATGTTATGATATCAATTCATGTTTCTTGTTTGGGTTTTAAATTAATCTCAGTCTTGTAACCTTAGAGGTTGTTGCAATGGGTAGTGTACTTGCATGTTAATTGTACTTAAACAAAAAAAAATAGTACATTTGTGTAGTTATTGCAACTTCTTCTAGGGTTGTGTGGCGGGGACGTTACAGAGCAGCAGAGCTTCAATCTCCCCGAACTCACTAACCCATACCAGTCTATTCTCCTCATCCTCCTGTTGTCAATATAGATTGCAATTTATAGAAAAGATGCCATCGTTTCATATTCCTCTGTCGATGCATACTGCGTAGGCCCCGTGGCTAATTTTCTTCCTTTCCCAATAACGCTCCATTCTTCAAACTTCTTCACTTTCTTCCTATGTAACGCTTCATTTCTTTGTAACTCATTTCCTCTTGAGATATTCAATCGAATTCATAAAATAGGAGCAATTGATAATATTTATTATTCTTTAACATGATTGAATCATTATTGATTTCCAAGAATCTCAACTATTTTGTTTACTATAATTTATTACTTTCATAATATCATTTATTTGGTATTTAAACAAATCTGATGTAAGTTAGATTTTCAAAATGGAGGGTTGTGACAGGTTGACCTTGGAGGAGGTACTTGGTGATCAACATTATTACATTGGTCATAATATTCCATGAGATGGGAAGGGACAAATCCAACTATGGTGATTGTTACATGTACATGTTGATGTTCTTGTTCTTCGGTGGATCTTAATCACTAATGTAGCATATGAATAGTTTCACCAGATGGATGAGGAAAACACTTACATGGGGACCTTTTTTATATGATACGATTGATGGAGGAGCATCAAACAATGTTTTCCTAAGGTCAAATCATGTTGGAACACCTATACCATGATCTTTGGTGATACACATAGTACGAGACATAGAGTCTTATGACTTGTACTCTTCTTCAGGTATAGGTCTCCAAGAACATCTTTGATCACACGACCTGTAGTATATCTCGTGTACCATGGACATATCCTCAAGTATTATAAAATTTTCTTAGGATACTTTGGAAGTATGAAAAATATATTATACAAGCACATCACCTTTGATCGACTAAACATTGTGGATATTATTTAGAGAACTTATAGGACTTTGCATCCTTGGACACGCTCATCACAATAGCTAGCTAGGATGTAGTGTGACTACTTCTTTATCAATCATTATGAGTATAATATGATGCCATTCTATTATGATCGAGTGATTAGATATTTTAGTTGCACTTAGGGGGTACCCATCCCTTGATCGACTATCTCAAGTTGACTCATACCACTACTAGGCCATATTACATAATTCATCCTACCATCATGGATGCCCAATTAAGTAAATCGAATGATGAGGAGAAAGACATAGATCTTGTGTTTGATGCAGATGACGTTGGAGCAACCAACACTACACATGTAGATGATCTAGGTGGATCAAGAATACCTAAAAAAAATCACAGTCTCATAATCTCACGAAACCAATATCATCGTGTAGAGCTCGCCGACACGGTCCTGATGCAACTTGAATAGGCTCAAAAGGAGTCTGTATGCAAAAGTTATGCACAATCAAAGGTACAGTCAAACAGGGGAATTAGGTGTTCAAAAAGGTGAAAAATGATTGTCTAAAATTCAAACAAAAATGACACCAAGTTATAGTGCTTGTCACGCTATTCTGGAACTGTATTCGATTTCGAAAATGGAGCTCGTATGTGAAAGTTACAGCTGGTCAAAGGTTGGTCAAAAGTTTGACTCTGGTTGACTTTGATGATGTTAGCAACTGACATGGCAGATGATGATGTGGCAGATGATGATGACATGGAAAATGATGACATGGACGAATCTGAGTGAGACACGTGGCAACTGATGATGATGATGATGTGGAAAATTCAAGATCAATCTCCAATTGACAAGTGGCACAATGATATATTGACATGTGTCAAAGCAAGAGCAAGTGAAAAATGACATGTGGCACCCAGTGGTACGACCGGTCTGTTTGCTAAAAATGAAGGTTGGGGGATTCAAACCCCAACCACTCACCTGCTACTCTTCCTCATAACCATTGCACCACTGAGATTTTTGGGATATGTGTATGCAAATATTGTGTAATCTAATAATATCTCGATGATATTGCCGAAAAAGGAGGGGATGGGTTTTAAACCCACCACTTCCAACCTCCCATTTCTACTTCCTACCATTGTGCCAAACATCTAGTTAGTGTGGTTTTGGAGGTGGATAAATTTTATCACATAGTTAAAGCCGAATCTTCTAAATTTAAAGAAAGGATTAACCCCTTATCTTTAAAAATTAATCCCTTAAAACTATAAAGCCCGAAAACATGAAATTTAAAGGGGCTTAAATATATTTTTTAGGATATTAATAGATTATTTAAGGGATTAAAAAGATTATATAGGAAATTTTAGAGGATTTTAATGATGTAAAGGGGGATTTATGGAGATATTTTTGCAAATAAGGGAGATTTGTAAAATTACATGTTGTAATTAGGAGATATGGGTATATTTGCAAAATAATATGGTTTTAGCCCATATTAGCAAATACACTAATATATAAAGGGGTGTGCTTTGACTTGTAATTAGTCAAGTTTTCTTGGAGAAATAATTCCAGTGTGAGAATTTTGGAGGATAAGAATTACAAGGTGTTATTATACACCAATAATTGTAATAGTGAGTGAGATTGTGAGGAATTTTATGCAGGTTTTTTGAAGCTTGATATTGTGAGAAGGAATTTTTAGGTTCTTGGCAATATTAATGGAAGCATTCCAACATTAAGAAGCGGACCCGGAGACGTAGTCCTTTGAAGGACGAACTTCGTTATCAACCTGTGTTCGATCTTTCTATCTTTCATCTCATTCTTATTCTATCTCTTGTCTTACATTCTCTCTAATTTCTTTTTAGTATTTTTCAATTCATTATTTAAGTTCTAATTACAACATTTCAGTAATGAGTTATATAAATGTGAACTTATTTTGTAATTTCAAAGGTTAAACAACATAGTCACGCAATTTTGTTGTGATGGGGGAAAACTGTAATTAAGATTAATTTGCAAGTTATTTTGTAAAGCTCTAATTATAGATCACTAGACCATTCATTTCTTGTTGATCATCCTACTAGCAATCTTGGGCCATGGCTATAAGGGAACTTGGTAACTTGTATCCAATAATGATGTAAATTTTGGCTAACAATATCTCATGGAGAAACAATAGATTTTTTATGGGCTATTGATGGTCTAATTATGGTATCTATGTGCCTAATTATGGATTGAGCTTGAGATGAAAATCCCTAGGATTTACTATGTCATCTATAGGAAAAAACTATAAGTATTACTAAATAATGTTGAGTATTTTTCCCTTGTATATGTCTAATAAAGAATGTGTTTTGAATAGTGTGTTTCAAATAACAATTTGAATGAACTAGGTATATTTGAATTTTATAGTTGGTATTTTTAATGTCTACATGTGCAATAGAGGTCATCTTATGTTAGTTCAATGTGATTCTTATGTGTTTTTGAAATTCAAATCTAGACCTATAAGACTATATGTATAGGATCTTGAATCTCTTGATTGTGATATACATATCTAGGTCCACTTGATCAATACTTGTGAACTTCTATTTTGTGTATATTATGTGTACATGGGTATAAGACCCCCACAAGTGGGAACCTCTAGGTGTAGACACGTAAAATATATTGATTGACATAGTGCATCTGATCCTGACTTACTAACATTGTTTCTCCCTGAATCATCCCTCGGTCTAACCATTTAATCAAATTCCCCTATCTGATTAAATTTATCAATATTCGTCTCTTAATTAAATAAATCATTTTATCTAATCAAGTCAATCTCTTTTGTTAATTAAATCAATCCATCTAATCTAATTATCCCTATTTAATTAAATAATCAATTTATTTGATTAAATCTCTAAAGTCTATCCATTAAATTAAATAAATTAAAACCTTATTTGATTTAATCTAACATCATCTCTCTTAATTAAATAAATCAAAATCCTTATTTAATTAGCATCTTATCATATTCCTCTCTTATTTGATTTAAATAAATCCATAAATCTAAGTCAAATAAGTCACATCATCTAATCTCCTGTTAAATTAATTAACCCTTGATTAATTTAACCTCATCTCATGTCACATCATCTAGATAATGCAAGTTGCACATGAAAATAGATTTAATTCATTTATTAAATCTCTATTTTCCTCACAAGGCATCTTTTGGAATATTCTCTCAATTTGAATTCAAAAATTCCAAGTCAACATGTACATCCAACAAGGCAATAAATTAATCTTACATGTCCTTTTCCTTGAGCCAAGTGGCATTTATTGCATTTTTCCTTCCCTCTTACATGTCATTTCAACAAATTTGAATTTCAAATATTGGCATTTATTGGCACAAACCCCAAATCTTGCACATCCATCATCCATTCATAGCTTGACAAGTGGCATCATATCATTGGATGAATGTTAGTCCCACATTGCTCAAATTTGGACATTCATCCATCTTGAAATCCTATAAATAAAGAGCTCATATCCTCATTTATCCATCCACAATCCAAGCAAAGTTACCATGCTCAAATATCCATTGAATTCCATCCATTATCCTTGAGTCATAGCTAGGTTTTTTGCAGATTTGGCTTGGAGTCTTTATTCTTCACCAACAAAGTGGATCAACACCATCTTCAACATATCAAGATTTCATCATAGGGATTGGGAAAGGGCCAATTTTCACATCAAATTGGCACCAATTCCCCCATGGGATCATGTGTTTGCTTTTATAATTAGGATTTAATCTTGGTTTTGTCATTTGCATTGTGTTTTTTACCATTTTCTTCCTAATTTGAATTCGTAAATGGATTTCATGGGGAATCCTTGTTTTAGCTTTCAAATCCTTGTTTAACTTGTTTATTCATGTTGTTTTGCAGGTACTAGGAAAAGGGTTCGCACACTAGGATACCTAGGAAACGATAGGAAATCATTGGACTATGCTAGTGATCAATGCTTGAGATACTATAATGGATTAACCAACATTCACCTAGTTCATGGAGGCAAAGGACATTCAAGGGCTACCCTAGTTTGATACAAGAATAGTTGAGCTTGTAGTTACCCTATCATGAGGGTAACATTAACTAGAGCTAACCTTTGTAATGGAAGGGATAGAAGGTAGTAATCTATAACATGGGGTGATTGATGCCACGTGTTATCCATATTGTGAAGAAGATAGCTAAAAGTATCACTAAATTCACAAGGTCATATATGTTAGAAGTTACTTCTTCCTAGGTGGAAAAATTTGTCGCCAGTGGCCTAAGGGAAAATAAATTTGGAATCCACCAAGCCAGATATGTTCACTACTCAAGGTAAAAATCTCACTTGTGCCTATATGACCCTTGGGATGGAGGGTGGTCCCCTGATTTAGTATGGGATACACCAAATCCTCATTCCAAACATTTGATGGTGTTGCAAGTAGTATGGGATGTTTTCCATCATCACAACTAGTGTAGAAGATTACTTGGGAAAAGGATGGACACATGGTTCAGTGTGTGATGCATCAATATTTTTTTTCTATCTAGGATGCACTAAAAAGGTAGGTATTAGTTACTCATTGTGTATGTGTTAGTCTCTCATTTTTTATATGGTAGTCACTAATAGTGTACTTGTGTAAATGGCCTTGGATGTTTTACACATTGTTATATTGACCTATCATTTCTAGTGATGGCATCAAGTAGTATGGGATGCTTGATTTTTGTCATATATGGTGATGGATTGAGAAATGGATGGGATTCATGTTGTAGTATGGGATGAATCAACGTTCCTTTTGCAAATGAGATCTTCTTACTTCTTACAAGTTTATGTGTTAACAAACTAATTGGTAGTGGGGTGATGCATATAGTAGGTTGCATGCACTTCCATGGTACTAATTGTTCTTAATGTGAACATGTAATGTATGTTTCGATTGTTCACACTAGATACATGTGATTTATTCTTAAGTTGGTCATTTTAGTACTTGTGATGTGTGTATGAGCTAGTCACTATCGTACTTGTGATGTGTATAAGCTAGTCACCTTATGTACATGTGTGATGTATGCTTAAGCTAGTCACTATGTGTGAACTTGGGATCATGTAATGATATAACCCAAATGTGAAATTGTGTGTTTGTACACTAATGATTGGTATGGAACCAAAACTTGACTAGATGTGTTTATATTGTTTTAGTGTAATTGGACTAATTTAAAAGCATACTTTCTTAATTAGTAGTCATGAGTTAAAAGTGATATCAAATATATCATACAAGAGAAGAGGATAAACTCTCTCTAACATTGGTGTACTAGAACTAAGAATCCTCTTATTCCCAAATAGGGATGCATAGGCAAGGTCATTAGGAGTGAACCCTCAAGGTTTAGGTTTGGATCTAGAGATGACCCTAACATCAGGAGCTCACCACTTGGTGGTATGGAGTTTTTTCCACAATGATGGTTGATCAAGTTGGTTGTTTAAAAAAAATTATTAGTGATTGATGGTTGTTTTTATAAAGGGATAAACTTTTGAGATGTAGAGCTGACAAGTACCAAATAATATTATTAACAAGATCTACTACAGTGTAGAGGTGTAAAATGTTCCAATTTGTCAGTAGCAGATACTTTATAGATATTCAATTCCACAAACCTAGTTCTTTAAACACAATCATAAAAAATGGATTATTTAGTGCCTAGGTATATTCAATGCCATTTCACCTAATAATAATATAATATTATAATATATATATAGATCCCTACCATGTCAAATCAGATCCCAAGTCAAATACGAACCAAACTCAAATCCAACAACTTGTCCCAAGGATATAATAACATAGATTTCATTAGATAATGGGCATAAATACCTCCAAGCCATTACAAATTTCATGGAAAAAACTCATGACAAAAATAGACTAAAACAAAATATTAACAAATACATACACAAACAATAACAAACTAGAAAAATTAGCCATGAGAAGAGAATGATGGAGTATTGCATCCCCCCTTATTACATCATTTTTCTAATGTACTAATGAAATAATCCTAAAATGTTTCAAAATTCACATGTCTAAGAGGCTTGGTGAAGATGTCAACACATTGTTCTTAAGTAAAGAAAAATTGCAGATGAATATTATTCTATTGAACATGTTTTGATATGAAGTGGAAATCAACTTTAATATGCTTGGTGCTTCATGAAACAATGGATTATGATCAATCTTGAGAACGCTTTGATTATCACAATAGAGGATTTTGGGTTGATTTCAAGGTACTCCTAATCCTTCTAGTATGTGATATCCATATTTCTTCACAAACTATTACACTTGTTGCATGACATTTTTCTTTAGATGAGGAACAAGCAACTATTTCTTTCTCCTTACTTCCCCAAGATATAGGACTTAAACATAAGAAGAAAAAAATCAAAAATATGGATTTTCTATCAATATATTCAACATAATATGCATTTGTGTACCATGTTAAGAAGAACTGATTATTATTTTTTATATTTCAAAAACCATGATTAATTGTACAATAGATATACCTTAGTACCTACTTTGTTGCTTTCAAATGACACATCTTTGATTTGTTGATGAACCATGAAAGATAATTTACAATAAAACTAATATTTGGCCTAGCACAGGTCAAGTAAATCAAACCTCTAATCAACTATCGATAGAGAGTTGCATTTACCTGAGGAGATAAATCTAAAATAGATCATTACAATTTTGATTCCATGGGTGTATACATGGCTTTACAATCAACCATTCTAAACTTCTTGAGTAAATTATTTGCATATTTTCATTAAGATACAAAGATATGGTGATTCTTTTTCAAAACTTCTAAGTTGAGACAATAGTGTAGTAGTTGGAGACCTATCATACCAAATGCCTTCTTCAAATAATTCTTGGTTGTTTCAACCATTGTTTTTGAGCTACATGTGATGATCAAATCATCAACATATGCATTGATTATGAAAATTTCTCCCCCTTGTTCCTTGAGGTAGAGATTTGGATCATATGGATTTCAAATAAATCTATGTTATAAAAAGCATTCATCAATTTTGGTATACCAAGATCTGAGACCTTGTTTGAGATCATGGAGAGACCTAACAATTTTGCATACCTTTTCTTCTTTACCGGGTCTAATATATCATTTTGGTTGTATCATATAGATCTCATCCTTCAAGTCTCTATTAAAAAAGGAAATCTTCACATCCATTTGATACAAATTCCATCTAAATTGTGCAATTAAAGAAAAAAATCATTATGATTGTTTTGATTTTTGTAATGGGTGCAAATGTTTCCTCACAGTCAATTATTTTTTCAGGGACATAACCCTTAGCCACAAGTCTGGCCTTCTACTTATCTATACTGCCATCTATATTATACTTGGTCTTGAAGATCCATTTATATAAAATAGCTTTCTTCCTTGGTGGAGGATTAACAAGTTGTTAGAACATAATGTTATTGGGGTCATACCCTTATAACATTTACATAATGTTCTAATATAAGGTTATTAAACCTTATATTAAATGCTTTATTAAGCATATCCCATTTGAAATAATTATAGTCTAATAACTATTAGATTATTATTATTTATGAATGTTTATTTTAAATAGGTGTGCCTAATACCCCTTAAGGTATTATGCCACCCTTTCTCCTATATTTAAGAAGGTTCCCTCTTATTTGAGATGTGAATAATTTTTAGATTATCTAGTGAACTATATCACTATGCTTTATGGGGTTTTCATCTTAAAGGGTTTTCCCCATGAATATCTTGTATAATGTGTTAAATATATGTGTATGCTTCTCATTCTCTTTATTTTATATTTTGTATATAATGATTAGTATCCTAAGATCTTAATTTCTAACATGGTATCAAAATAGGTTAGGCTACACTAATCATTTTTAAGGGTTATACTAGAATATATGAAGAACTTGATGAGAAACATCTTTATGCTCAACAACACATGTAAGGCCATTTTTCTAATACATGTGATTTTTCCTTATCTAGTATTTTAAAATTAATTATTTTATTACTTTTTATTTTTAATGTTGTCTATTGATTTGTAATCACACTTAGCAGCCCAAATTTTCTTGGGTAAAACCGCATGCATAACTAGATATGTTTAGCCTATTGCTTCTAAGTTTCACCACAATAAACACATATAATATGCACATATTAATAGACCATTGTGCCACGTTAAATATATCATTGAGAATTTATCTATCTTTTATCTCTTTATGACTTTTTTTTAAATAAACTAGATGTATGAATAGAGCTATGATTTAGGGATCATCAAAAGAGCCATTTAATAATAACATGAAATAACATCCTTCAATGCAGCTATAAGGGGACATTAAAATGAATCATATTCCCTTTTTTTTAAAATATTTACAATCATATTCTAAATTACATACTAATTAACACATGCATCCCAAACCTTTTTTAAATACAACTACAATTGACTTTAGTAGAGTGACAAAATTTATGGATATAAAGTCTTTTATTAAGTTCCTAGATACACCGCATTGTCTTCATATTCACCTATATAAATCATTACTATGGATTACAATTCAAAAGAGTTATAGATTTGAATATTCTTAATTATCTTTACTTATAAATAAATACAAAAATATGAACTAGAAATCATTTAAATTCTCAACTTCAAGTTTGTCCCTCAATCTATTAAAACCTCTATTTTCTTACTATACATGTATAATTTCTATCAGGATAAAACATATATATTTAAACTCAATCCTAATTCACTTTATTAAATACTTGATGTGATCATTGATGTATGAGTAAGTGCCCAAAGATGGGGGACCAAAAGGGGTCTTAAGTGGCCACTTTTTTCTAAAACCAGGAAAGACTGACCTTGGATGACAAATTGAAGATTGTTACACTCAAAATTTTAAAATGCAACAAAAACAAGAGTCGTAGTCCTCTAAATCTACTTTCTAAACTACTTTTTTTTAAATGGTAGAGATTATTAAGGGGTTCAAAAAGAGGGGGCACACAAATTGGTCTTATTTTTTTTAAAATAAGCATAACATAGGTCTGGTGTGCCCCCCCTAAAAAAAAAAAATTAGTATTTCAAATATCACTTCAATGAGATATTATCTAACACCATTTAGTTTATCCTCTATTTTTTGCTAATTTTTTAATGAGTATATGAGCTTTTAATAATTTTCAAAATGGATACATCTTGAAAAATAAAAATTTGTGCATGCTTACCCCTAAAATTTTGAAAATTGATCAAAAATAAATTTATTTTTTGAATATATGTAGAATGGAGTCTAGTTTCTAAAACTATAACTTATTTGAAATTTTAATGAACATATAAAAAATAGAGTGAAAAATACCAAACATTGGTTTGACAAAAAAGGATACACCAACAAAAAAAATTAAAGATGAGAACTTAACATACTCAAAATGTGAAAAAAATTGTGTGGTTAGATAGCTAAGAGAGAGCTTAACATTACCTAATATTTTTTGTATTGACATTGAAACATGTGCAACCCTAATGGGGAGCGCGATTAAGATTATGTCATTTTTTTCACACTCAAAAACACATCTTTGGGCATTGGTAAGTCACTTGAAGCCTTTGGGTTGGAAGCCAAAGGCTAGAAAATTTCCAACAAAAGTTAAAATGTGAGTGTTATAATGTGCTTGTGTTTTATGAATGCATTGACAAAACACAAGTGTATAATGTAGTCATGTTATGTGAATTCTTTCAAAAAACACAAATGTGTTATAATGCGCTCGCGTTATCTTCTACATTGAAAATTTTCCCTTCTCTTTTTTTCTTGTCTTTCTCTTTTAGTGAAACTGTATACGTGAAATAAACACTTAACTATAAGATGACATTTACATAAGATGAAATTTGCATGTGGAAATTTACTTTCTTATACTTTAATTTATATTTCATGTATATAGTTTCAGGATGTTTGAGGATGGTTTCAGATCTCTAGGAGTTATAATGCAAATTCTATTTTTTGAAAGATCTTATAAATTTTCAGACTTAGTCAAATTTCAGTAATCAGCATGTCAAATTTCAATAATTACGAGGTAAAATTTTAGTAATCAACAAGTTATATCATCTTTATCTCTCTCTCATTGTTTATCCCTTACACTCTAGACCTCTCTCTCTCATCATTCTCTCTTTCCCTCCCTCTCACTCTCTCCTCTCTATCTTGCCATTTTTTCTCTCTCCCTCTCTCTTTAATTATCTTTATCTCACCTGATGTCGCGATTGACGTCTTGTCACCTCTTATCTCACCTATGTATCCCTCTTCTACCTCTCTAATATCTTAATATCCTCTCCTTTCCTTCTTTCCTCTTCTCTTCTCCTCCTCTATTTCTTCTCTCACTTTCTTCTCCTCTATTCTCATTCTCTCTTCATCCCTCTCACTCTCTGTTAAGAGGGATAGGCTAGATAGGAGATAAGTAGAGAGGGAAGGTGGGTGGGAGGAAGGAAGAGAGAGAGAGAGAGAGATGGATGGAGGGAGGGAGAGGTGGGAATGGGAGAGAGGTGAGATAGAGAGAAGTAGAGAGGGAGAGAGAGAAGGGAGGGAGGGAGAGGTAGGAGAGAAGAAGAGAGGGAAGGAGGAAGGCAGGAGATAGTTGAGAGAGAGGTATTTTGCTCGATATTAATGTCGATACGCTATGATGATTGCACCAGATCGGCGACATTGCTCGTTATTATTTTGTCGCGCGACGAAAACGGTCACATATTATTATGATCAAGAAAACCAGATGCAATGATTTGTCGACAAGCAGACATTATTATTACGAAACATCCCTCTACACACACGGAAAATGACATTATTATTATTAGATATTATTATTATATTATTATTATTATTATTATTATTGAAGAGAGATTAATGGTGAGGCTTTTAGATATGGATTTATTACATGGAGAGGGAGTAATGGAGAGGTGAAATAGAGAGAAATGCGGGTGAGGAAGGGGAGGGAGGGAGATGCATTATGCTGCTACATGAGACGGTAGACCATGGACATGGTGCTACATATGAGATACCGCAAAATAAGATGAATGAATATTATTACGATGATATTAGACAAAACCAGATTGATGATGATGATGCTATGACATAAATGACGTACCGCATTGGCATTAAAATTATGGCACGCGGCGATGAAAATGACTGATGATGACATATGATGAAAACCAGATGACATGCTAAGACATCGACATATTCACATCGCCATATACCACACAGGAAATGATCCATTATGAAAAATGATGAGATGATAGCCATATTATTATATGTGACGACATGGTTGATTGACATATATTATATTAAATACCGAAATAAATAAAGATCAATATACATATTGCTGATGAAACGATGATGAAGCAGATTACGGGATTATTACAGACATACGCCAATATGTAACGGTTTAGATGTAACATGATGACAGCTTATTACATGATATTATGATGATTATTATGCCGTAAAACAGACATGAAACAGAGATGAGCGCAGCGACGAGCCGAGACAATGATAGAGAGAATGAGATAGATCAAGGGCAGTGAAAGTGGATTGAGAGAGGAGGGAGGGAGGGAGAGAGAGGGAGAGTGATGAAGCTAGGATAGAGAGATGCAGAGGGAAGGTGGGTGGAGGAAGGAAGAGAGAGAGAGAGGGGGGAGGGACGATGATGGAGGGATAGAGAGAGAGAGAGATGGATTATAGAGAAGCAGAAGATGGAAGACGGAGGAAGAGAATGAGATAGAGAGAGGGGGGTCAGGCATATGGATAAATGAGCGAATAGAGAGAGAGGAGAAATGATACAATGATAAATGACCCTTGAAAGGACATGCTGATATTGAATGGATGTTGATATAAGATCTTTCAAAAAATAGATTTTGCATTATAACTCCTATAGATACGAAACCACTCTCAAACATATTGAAACTATATACATGAAATATAACTTAAAGTATAAGAAATTAAATGTTCATATGTAAATGTCAACTTAAATTTTTATTTCATGTATATAGTTTCATCGAAAGAGAAAGACAAGAAAGAGAAAAAAGTGAAAGAAAAAAGAGGGAAAAAAATTCAATGCAAGACAAAATGTGAGCATTTTATAATGCGCTCACGTTTTGTGTGATCACATAATGTGAGCATGTTAAAATGTGCTCACATTTTGTGATTTCCAAACCATAATGCGAGCGTGTTATAACGCGCTTGTGTTTTGGCTTGGTAATGACCAAGCCTAGGCTCAGTCACTACCAACCCATAACACGAGCATGTTTTGTTATAACATGCTCATATTTTTTCTATTTTGGGACCAAAAAGTTGAGTGGCCACTTTTTTATCCCCTATCTTTGTGTACTTAATCATATTCGTATAGACAACTATGAACAATGAACCATATATATGTTTTTCCAAATCTTTGAATGATTGCATATAGAATATGGGTTGTTCCATGTGTGCAAAACTATCATTTCCATCACTTAAAATGTGATGTGATTTTGTGGTACTAACCACTATATAATATGATATATAGGAGGTTTAAGTCAAGATAAAGGATGAATATAGAGGAGGTGAGCACCAATAATAATGTCAAAATAAATGATCAATGGTCTTCACCTTTCAATAGTTCTTGAACATTAATAACCATTCTTGGAATTGATCTCTACATTATAGGAATCACCAATTCTGCACTTTGAGTAAAAATCAAGGCCAATCTTCTTATTCATAGTTTGAAAGAGAAAATTGAAACCAATCTCTTGGCATCTGGGCCCTTTAAATTATCATCTAATCTTCGTGTTTCTTCCATTATTTTTCTTCTCCTTGAAAACATAGAGTACAAAAATTATTTTAATCATCATTTATAATTAAAATCAATGACATTGGCTTTCAAGTTAGCCTATTGGATGATGGATACTTATTCTATAGTCTCCAATCTCAACAACATCGATCATATTTTTTCTCATTCATGTTGGTGTGAATAAATGTCTTGTACCTAGGTAATTTACTTACTAGGAACTTAGGGGACATATTCACATGTTAAGTTTACTTAGGATTATAAGATTCCTTCTAGGAGTCTTAGATGTCATATCTAGAACTTATCTTGTCCCAGGTTGTTATGAGTTAGTTGTCTCATGTGATAGGATTAAGACACTTGTCAAGATCTTGTTTAATCTTATATCTCACCTTGCCTTTATAAGCAAGGAATCTCATGTACATTTTCATATTCAACCATATTCAATATTGCATTGTTGAAGCAAGTATTCTTTCCAATCTCTCTCTTGTGGAAGATATTTTGGTCTAGCAACTATTCCTGGGGGTGTTGAGGAGTCATCATTAACTCCTACATGGTATCAGAGTTCAAGTGTTGTAGATTTCTTCCCAGATTTCAGGGTTTTGTGTTGGCTTGAAGATTTTTTTGGGTGCATATTGGGGTTTCAAAGACCTCAAAGTTGAATCTAAAGTGTCAAATAAATTCATGTTTGCCTTTTGTTTCCTCAAATTTGATTATGTTTTGCCTGATCTATGAAAGTTTCATTTTGGAGGGTTTCAATTGCAAGATCTCGAGGTAGAAATTTTGGGGCACTTTGAGCCCAAATCGGGACTACCATTATGATCGTAAGGTTTGAGAGATGAATTTTGATATAAAATTTGACTATATTTTACTTCAATTTTTTAGGGAATTTTTTTTTTTTCGAGCAAGTCGTACGACCCCCCGAGTAGGTACGATTTCACAAAAAAAAATTATTTAAAATTTTTCTGAAGTTTTATATTGGGCATTTTTTATATAGTTATGGGGAAAAAATTTTAATATTTCCAAGCAATATTCAAAAAAATTATTATTGTCGAGGTTTTATAAATCTTGGTCGCAATTTATTTTCTGCACACACTACAAATTTGTACCACATCTACAGGTGTGTCGGCTTAGTAAGTAGTTTTTTAATATATATAATCATTGCTTAATATTTGGTGGGTTAATATTTTATCCCTCAATTCCCCTTTAGTGGGGGCCTTGGGCCTTTGGACCATCGCGGAGAGGATAAACCCCTAGTGGCATGTCGAACCGCCATCAACCTACGCCACCAAAGCTCCACCTTGTCATTGCCCCTCTAGGCAACACTTTTTTATTTTACACGAGCGAGACCTGTCGTCACGTGGAGGACCAAGATCTAAGCTCGCCAGGGGCTAAAGTTTTGACCCTGTCTATCCTGTTTTGACCCCTAAAGCCCTAAAATAGGGTTTTTTTCAAATTTTCAGAACTTTTGATTCAAGAGGCCAATTTTTTGAAATGAAATATCGTCAAAAAGAAGATTCTCTAAATTTTTTGATGGTGTGGGTTTTTTGTAAAAAAATTGATTTTTTATGCCATTTTTTCAAGGTTGAAGTCAGATCTTTCTTTTCAGCCTCCAAGCTCATAATTTTTTGCTCCAGACTTCATTTTTCCCAATTCTTGCAACATCAAGAAGGTATTCAGGAGCACTACAATTCTATACATGCACCTTTTGCAAATTTATTTCCATAATTTTAGAATTTCAGTTTGAAGTTGATTTGGTACTTTTGGATACATTGTTGTAAATTTGCAAAAAAAATGTCAATTTGTTTGGGACAAAGGGATAAATTTCTTGTATTGTGAAGGGAAATTTGTTGTTCCTCTATCGTAATTTTTTATTTTATCATGGATTTTCAAAAATTGGTACCTCTAACTCCATATAACTATCATGAAGGGAGATCGCAAATGGAGTTATTGTTAAAATTGGCATTGCATAGAATCACATTTGGCCAAGATCCAGAACCCACAGGAGCTACAAAAAGAAGAAAATGACTTGATATAAGGGATGAAGCACTTGGTACTCTTCTTTTTTCCATCTCTCTATATTTTAGATATCATGTTGCATCTTGCACACATCCTAATCAAATTTGAACTATCTTAGAGGGTCTCTTTGGTAAGCTAGATAAAATGAAGAAATTTAAGTTGAAGAATGAATTAATGAGTCTTAATCCTTCATATTTTGACAATATCCAAGACTTCTTCTCTAAGATAAATTCTCTTAGACTACAATTATCTAATTGTGGGGTCACAAAAGAGGATGAAAAATTGATTATTTTTGTTCTTGCTAAGCTTGGTCCTAATTATTCAGTGTTTATTTCTACATTTTATGCTACAATGGATTCCCTTGGAAATGCATACAAAATTCCTTCTCTTGATGAATTTGTAGCATAGCTCACAAGGGAACAAGAAAATTTGGCACACATGGGCACATTGAAGTCTTCCAAATCTCATGGTCTTATTGAAAAGGATCTAAAGGCTTCAAGTGGAGAGGGTAAGTAGAAGAATAAGGAACCCGACTCCAATGAGAAAGGTAAAGGTTCTCCTTCACATAGCACTCCTAAGTCCACTTCCTCTTCTAAAGAGGATTCATCTAAAAAGAAGTTAAAATGTGCATAATGTAAAAGGCTAGGACATGATGATCATAGATGTTATAATAAGAAGATTGATGAACTCACACACCTTCTTCATAAGAATAACATAGAGCTACCCTCATCAATGTCTTCACCTTCTTCTTTAGCATCTTAATTGGAAACATCATCATCTCAATCAAGGAATACATGATCTACAACTAGGCTACACACAATGAAAGGACAAGCACTCTTGGCCTCTACAAGTCCTAAATCTAATAGATGGATTCTTGATTTAGGGGCATCTCATCATATGGCATCATCTATGGGAATTTTGTCTTCTTTTGAGCCTTGTAATTCACCTACTATTTTGATGGGTAAAAATACATATATGAAGGTAAGTGGGAAGGGTTTTGTTGTTATGGGAGAGGGAACTTTCAATGATGTACTTTTTGTTCCTTCTTTGTCCACTAATCTCCTTTTTGTTTATCAAATTACCCATGGTGGTCAAGGTAAAATAGTTGAGTTCACTCCTGATAGAGTGTACATAAGGGACTTGGAGACTAGGGATATCATTGCTATCGGGATGGTTGATGATTCATCTCATGTGTATTCCTTTTCACATTTTTCTATGTTCCTTTGACTACATATCACACTCCTTCATTGAGTGTGAATCATGTTTGTGATGAGAAGTTTGGTCAATCTCAACCTTGGTATTTATCCACCTCCTACTTCCTAATCCTCTACCTCCTGCTTGGTCAACCATCAGTGCTTCTATTCAGTAGGATGATAATAGTTTTTCAAATATTGCTTTGTGGGATGAATATTTGAGAGGTATTTCTAACTTGTTTGTGGAGTCTCATACTATAAATTTGGAGGAAAAAATTGAGGGGGTTTCTCTCCTCTTTGATGGAAGTTTCAACACAACTGTTATCCCATCTTTTACTTTGTAGATTGTCATTCATGAGTCTCCTCATTCACTCGATATGTCATGTTTCTTGGTTATTTTTTACCATGATTATATTGTGGCTTATTCAAGCTTGGAGACTCCTAATAATTTTTTAGAGACACACATGTTGAGACTTCATCCTGCCTCATTTCAGTTGGACATGGAGTGGCTTCTTCATTAGCCTATGGATTTGTTTCTTCCTAAGGGAAGATGTGTTGCTTGCAAGCATTGGATCATCTTCGTTTTTTTTAGCCATTCTTTATTGGCATTGGAGTTTCTTCATTGTGGGGGGGATATCTTGTCTCTCTTTTTCCCTCTTATTGGCAGGGGTGGTCACTGATTGTATATACATGATGGATGTAATCCTTGGGGGGTAATATTAAGTCCTCCATAGATCTTGTTTTTTTTGTTTTTTTCTCTTTTGGAGAGAAGTTTTGTCCCACTAGGTTTTCTCCTTTTCTTTGTTTGTGAGAGTTTGCATTGTAAATGGTTACCTAACATGACCTCATAGCTAGGACCCATCTCCATATTCATCTTTGCATCATTTGCATAATAATATTCTCCCTGAGTTGCACTTAAGCGGGGGTTTTG
>VDFB02279945.1:0-29172 GCA_007258455.2 Sequoia sempervirens | reverse complement strand
TTTTGGGTTTTGGACTTTAGAGCTTCATCTTAACCTTTACTTGTGAAGGTTGCAGTATTGAGTATTAAGAAACCTTGAACCACGACCCGCAAAAGGATTTTTCTCTTCACTACTCACTATTATGTTCATCGGTTTGGCATGAAGGACAAGGGATCCCCGATCTCTGACATCCAAAAGGAAAGATGGAAGTTGTACATCATCCCGCTAAATGAATGCATTGATTTTGTTTGACCCCATGGGATAGCAGTATTTCAACATGTAGCTTGGATGAACAGGTTGAAGACTTATTATGAGGCATATGAGGACAAGTAAGGAGATGACACATGGTAGAAAATGATTGGTTGATGATTCAATTCATTGCTGTGAATCATAAGAGATCTATGGTTTTGTAATTAGGCCCTCTTCACAACTTTTGCAATTACTTGCTATTATTATTAATATAATATATAGTCTATTAGCCTTTTTCCAAGAAAGAAAAAATTGTAATGAAAGTAAAACTATGATTTATACAAAAATCTAGATTTTCTATTTTTTGCTTCTTTAAAAGTAATTGTAACTTAAAAAGGAATGTACGAGTATCTAGAGATTTTATCTCCATATTATTTTTTATATTATGCATGTTCATGGGATTCCATGTATTTTCTTTCTACTAAATGAATGCATTAGCAATAAAAATTAAAAAAATTAGCACTAGTTTCAAGTTGAACAATTTGTAATAAATCTAAATAGAGAGTAGATCAAGGAAAACTTTAGTGGCGAATCTTTTCCAATTGGCGAACTATAGAAATTGGCCAAGTCAAAATTGGTGAATTAATCGCACTCAACAGGTGTCCAAATCACTCAAATTTTACAAATTATAGGTCCAATGCAAGTCCATTAGCCAATGATATTTTTTATGAGGAATATTTAAGCAACAAATTCACCATAACAAACTACACGTTTCAAATGGACCAATTAATATTTTTTCCTAGAATCCTAAAAGCATGTAATAAAACACCTACATATTTGCCAATACTATTAAAACAACATTGTATCAGGACCCATTTTGCCAATTAAAATTTACAAATAGTTGTTTGTGAAGACCCATTTCGCTAATTAAAATTTATAAATAGTTGCTTATGAGGACCTATTTCGCCAATAACATTAAAAAATAATTACATTTGAGGACACATTTCACCAATTTTCATGACACCTCCATGCTAATTGTAGGGCCATAATTGCCTTGAAAATTACAATGTATCATTGTATAAGCACACGAGGTTCACCAAATTTTTAATATACCATTTAAAAATCCCATGAAACTCACTAAATATGGGTTGATATAAATACAATCGAAACTATCATTTATTCTTACACATTTTATTCAGTTCTTGATTCAGAAGTCAATGAAAGCTAAAAATGTAAACTAAAAGGTGAGTGATCATTTTTTCATAGTGTTATAAGACTTATTTATCTCTTTTTCGTTCTTGCTTCAATCTTAAAGATGATATTGAGTAGGGAATGGGATCTATATTCTATGTCCTTAAACAAGACATTTTTTTCTAGCTTTTATTCGAAGTGAGAGATCAATATGTCGAGCAGCAAGGATAAGACTCCTTAGGGTGGTGAAGGAACTGGGAGGCCATCAAAATGCCCAAAATGTAGAGATACCACACAATCTTACTTTGGAATTGGCAATGCTTTTGATCCATTAGATCAATATGGAGCTATAGCATCAACTCTTCCACCAAATATTAATGAAGAAGGTATTCACAATACCTCACCACCACTGGAAGGTCAAGGTGAGATTTTCATTAAGTTAAATGTATCAAATGAGAATGGAAATACCATGGAAGATTCTCCAAGGGATACACTGGTTAGCCAGAATGAGATAATTTAATTCGATTGAGATGAGGTTGGTAGAAAGAAAAGAAAAGGAAAATAAAAAATGGGGCGTGAGTTGGAAATGACAAGGAATTTTCAACTTGCTTGGTTGTCAAAATACCCATTCATTGTACCAGTGGGGAAAGTAAACGATGTTGAAAGTGAAACAGAATGCATGTGTATGATTTGTAGTTGGAAATGTAGAAGAGACAAGAAGTTACAACTAAAGCTTGACACTATAGAAAAGCATATCAGTAAATTTTATGAAAAAAAAATCATAGACAGAAAGGAACAATCAATTGTACAATGGAAATCAAAGGAAGAATTTCTTCATGTTAAGTATGTTGCAGAATATGAAGAGAATAACCAAATAATGTCAAAGCTTGTTGCATGTCAAGGTACAGTTGAGGCTCAATTTGGAAAAGCAATGGAAGGAATAAATCTGTCAAAAACTATTCAGATGAGTGTTTTTTTCATATTGTGTCCAGAGGGCATCCTATGACAGACTACCCAAAATATTGTAATTTATTATATTTTTTGGGTGTTCCTCACTTTCCTTTCTCACATTGGTTAGTAAACATTGGATGGGAATCAACAAATAGTCTTGCTGCAGTGGAAAATAAAGATTTAAAGGAGAAAGTAAAAGAGTCAAACTTCATTGCATTATCTTTAGATGAAGTTACTATGATAGATAATACTTCTTGGGTCTATATGAATTTGTATGTTGTAAAACAAGATGTCTGCCAAACTCATCTTCTCTATGTTAATAAAATGAAGGATAGTCCAACATTGCAGAATCTATTTGAACTAGTCAAGAAATATTTGAATGAAATTGCAAGTATGGATGAGTTGATCATTGCCAAAAAGTTGGTGTGTGTAGGAGCTGATGGAGCTACAATCATGCAAGGTCAAAGGAGAAGTGTTTGCACAAAGTTACAAACTACTTGTGCATCATACATGCTTTTAATTCACTGTATGGCCCACAAAATGAATTTAGCATTCAAAATTGTAAGCAAGTTTCCTATAGTATCAAAAGTTGAAAATCTAGTCCACAAGCTCTACACATACTTCTATCGAAGTCCCAAACATTTCATGGAATTTCAAAATTTTGTTGAGGGAATAATAGCATGAAACAAGCTTCTCAAGGATTTCGATACTAGATGGATCTCCCTACATGGACTAGTGCAACGAGTTCTTTCAGAATATCAATCCTTGATTGGAGTAATGTATGGGCATCACAACACAATAGACAAAGCTCTTGACCTCTTATATAGGTTAAGTGATATAGAGACACTCTTGACTTTAGCTATTCTTCTCCTCATGTTGGATGAAATGAACAATCTTGTGAAGAAATCCCAAGACAAAACTATGTATATCTATGAATATGCCAAACCATGTAAACATACATGCTTGGCCCTCAATCATCTATATCTACATCTAACACAAGAAAGCCCAAATTATTTCGTGTGGTAGAAAATTATTGATTTGAATAATCCTAATAATTATTTACAGTTTAATGCAAGTAGGAACTTATGTATCTATGTACATGGATTTCAGATACCAATGTACCATTATAAGACAAGCAGGCACTCTAGCAGAGAAGTACCTGTTAAAGAGGAACATTTTAACGGCATTGTTAAATATGTTAGTGATAATTTGAAGGAGATTGCAAAATCTCTTTCCTCTGAGATTCGTGAAAGATTCCCTCAACATGAAATACTTGAAGCCATGGGTATTGTGTATCCTCAATTTTAGGTAAATCGAGATAGCCCAAAATATTTTCATGAGAAAGTAAATATCTTGACTGAACAATTTTTGAGAAGTGTAACAATGAGCAGACAATAGAAGAAATTTTAAATAAAGATAAGCTTAGACAATAATGTAAGAATTTTTTAGTAGATATGAGGAACTAATATGATTATGTTGGCATGAAGAAGGCCTTTGAACCGGGATCAATAACAAAGGTTTGGATAAACTTAGGTTAGAGTGAAATATTGTGTGGTACAATATCACTAAAACTGCCTGTTTTATCGCCCACGATACAGCTCCGCAGCGACAGGTGCTCAATTCGCCTTCAAATACTTTGCCCGCTACAGTGCCAAACTTGTCGACCGGCACCGGAGAAGCAGCAGCAACATTTTGAGTGGCGGCCTCTGAAGCGTCGCCAACCTCCAGAGGGTTCGCCATGGAAAGAATCGCCAGCAAAATACCCACGCCAACGCGGCACCGCGCGGTATGATGGTAATAATGAATGTTGTGCATGAGACGGCATTCAAAGAAAAATGAAGAGCATACTAAAATCAGATGACTTATTTATTTAGCCAAGATGAATACCGGGCGGTGGGACTCCCCGGATCTATTTGGGAAATGGAAGTGGACCTTAGGTATTATATACTGACTTCATGAATCCTATCATTGCCTGCGAGAAGATGATATTTTACATTGTATCCATGAACCAGAATCACTGCACTCACGATATTTATTCTAGTATTTCACTCATGAATCATATTCCAAATCAGAAGCTGATATTTTATATTGTATTCCATGAAATTGTGATATTTTGTATTTTATATTGTATTCCATGGTATTGAATTTGATATGTGATTCTACATCATTTTTAAAGAACAACACTTATCAAACTAGTTATAAATTCCTATTGCATTGTCATTCACACAATCTTTGATAAATAACTTAAAGGAATATTAATACATTCCTTGAACAGAAGCTAACAGTTCAACATCCTTATCTTATAAATAACCATTTATTATTTTGAGTCAAATGATAGTGAATACAATACTAAAGAGTCAGAGCAAGATAGGTCGATATTATATTCAAAATTAAAGATATTATAGTGCCTTTTCCTTTTACCTACATTATAATAATTTAATTTGAAGTTGATCGGGTTTTTCCCGTTCTTGGTCTCTTAAGTCATATCTTATGCCTTTGTTTCCATTTACTCACTAGCCCCTTGAGCCTAGTGTTCTCGGTTGCTACCCGTAGAATCCTTATAAATCTTTCCTTATCATATGCAGGTCATAAAATTCTTTAATTCTTGTTCTTTCCCTAAGTTTAGGTTTTAATATTCACTCAATATTATTCATGTTATAAACCTAGGTAGGTGGCCCCTTTTAATTCATGTAATAAGTGCACATTCTTATTAAAATCCTTTGTTATGCTTGGCGGGCCCCACTGACTGCTTTCTATTGGTTCCCATCCATCCCACTAGATTAAATTAATCAAATTAAGGAGTCAGCAGGCAAGCAACACCTAAACACCCTTTTGGCAAGTCCTACCATTGCTCGAAGGCACCAATGACTAAAGGTGTTCAAATCAACAGTTACTATGGTTTTGGACAAATGAATCTTAGTCATTCCCCGCCTCCCCATTGTTGTAAGATGCACATGCTTTAAACCTAGAGGGGAAGTGGGGAGGTTGACACGTAGATAGTTTCAATGCTTGTGGAGATGGTGGAGCCTACAAAGTGACACTCAAATAAATCCACATGGCATTTTTTAGTTGGTCAATGGTGATAGCCATTTGTAGTCATATTTTCAAACTTATTTGACCGAATCTGAGCCATCTATTGGCCCATCTCATTGCAAGATCGATGGTTAAAATTCAAAGTTCAAGATTAAGGGTAAATGAGTCATATCGGCCATTCTAGTTCATGTGAGTAAACCATAATGGCGGATATGATGCAGAGCTACCAAATTGCCAATTGGTATGTTTTAAAGCCATAAAATTTTCTTTAAAGTATAACTTCAAACTATTAAAGTAGTTAATGTGTCTGAGGATTTCTTGCTAAAATTTTCAAGCTCATTTGACGACAAGAATTAGGGTTCTCAAGCATCCGCAAAACCAATAATTAAAATTGCTATCCTGCTTAGTACTTCTCAGTTTTTAAAAAAAAATTGTAAGTGCTCATTATATCATTCTATCATTAGGGATTTTGGTTTCATTGTGTTTCCTTTAAGGTTTGACATTCAATTCAAACAATTAGCATGTTTAGTCATGTTATTTCCTTGCATCAACCTATACCCTAGTTGTAAGCTTGCAATTTGCTAAGTAGTAAACCCTAGTTTGCACAAACTCTGTTACGATGGCATCCAAAGTCAAAGCATCTACATCAAAAGATCAATCTTCTGAGTTGAAGCCCGCAAAAGGACCTTTGTCACAGGACTTAGCTGAACAATTGGTATCTTCAACCTCTAACAAATCAAAGGGACAACGTATGTACTTTGGCCCTGAAACTAAATTTGGCATCACTAATTATTATTATACAATTAAATATGCTACCCTACCAAACTCATCTCCAGATGGAGTCTTTTCTAGGGATGGTTTAGAAATAGGAATGCTAGTATCCCTTTCTGCAACCCTTGGAGGTTGGACATGGTTATGTTGATTGTACCCAACATGTTCATAGATGTTGATCTTCTCAAAGAAATTTTTACGAAATGACCCTCTAGTTACGGTTGTTAGAGCTCATGATGGACAAAATATGGTATGGGTTAATAAGGAAGAAGTTTCATCTATGTTCAAGTTGAACACTTGGAGCAGTGACATGGTTAAGATTGATGAGCAGATGTTGAGGGAGGAATACAAAAGGGTAAAATACAACTTAATGGTGTCGATGTTGACCAATTTTATGATATTAGTAGGGAAGGTAATCAACAAAATAAAGATTACTTTGGGACCCTCTGAAGTTGAGCCCCTTCCTATTAAGTATTTTCAACCATATTTTCAAAAGACATTTTACTCCCTCTACCAAATACTAGGGTTTGATCCTGGCTCTAGCATGCTAATGGCTCATATGTACATGGCTGCGAGTATCCAACATCTTAACATAAATACCTTATATGATTTTTTTGCCTATATAGTAGAGGAAATTCACAAAGGATTGGTGGCCTTGAAGGGTGGGAAAATTGGTGTCAGATTTTGGTGGTTTTCACTCTTTATGCATATGTTTTTTTTTCAAAGGTGCAAACTATTTTGGTTGGGAGATGGAACTTAAAAGGATTGTGGATGGTATTGAGATGTCAGTGTAGTCATGGACCCCTATATTGGTTAGGAATGAACAAAATATCAACTATTTTATTGCTTCAAAAAAAAAATTCAACTAATTGAGATAGGCTCTAATGGTGGATGTACCTAGGATCCCCAAAGAATTACATGATTTTTTGAGGCTAGTTGAAAGGAGGCCTGATTTGAATATTGCTCACAACTGGGGGGATGTAATCCCTTATAAAAATTGTATAGTTCTAAGAGTATTTGGCACACAATTGACACCCCACATACTCCCCAAGGAAGTGCCTCTGAGGAATGGGTTTTTGGAGGTGATGTGGTAGCTAGGGAATGTAGATGATTTCTTCTTGGATGAGAAGTGAAACGGAACTTTCCTCCCTACATACATTGTGTCTGCTATTTTTTTCATGATTACATATGGATGGAGGAATACTATGGAGCACTATCTCAGTCATTACAATATGAAGATTTGGGCATACAGGACATATGACCTTGAAGGATTCATAGTTTGGTTAATGAAGAGAAATAAGGGAGGTCGGTATGTTCACACCCACACTATGCCTCATGGTCTCATTAGAAATATTTTTGATCATGATGTCCAAATTGACAGAATGAAGAAGTGGGGTGTTTTTTTGAAATTGGAAAGAGAAATTAAGGTTAAGAAGCCTTATTTTAAAGCTTTGTCAGATATTAGTGACCCAATTTTAAAGATTGAAGTTGTGATACTGAATTTTGATAAAGTAGTGGCAAGATTAAAGGAGATAAAAATTGTGCAAGATAAGGGGAAGTCCCCTATGATGGAGGGAGATTCAGTTGTGCCTTCCAAGAAGGTGCACATATATTCAAGCAGGAAAGGCACAATAAGGAAGCTACAAACAGTTGCTACTCCTGCACAATTTGGGGAGTCAAAAGTGCATTCACCAAAGTAGCAACTACCTCCAATTCCATTGTCACTACAACATTCTTCTGCCCCTAAAATAATTGAATTGGATTCTCCAATTAGAGAACCATCCCCTCCAATGGATCCATGCCCATCAATAAAGAATCAAAACGTTGAAGCTTCTAGTTTGGTTGACTATCCTAGAGAGGAGTTAGATGATGAAATTGCTATAAATGATGAGGAAATAATGCAGGGGATGTCATCCCCTCAAGGGGAAATAATATCACAGAATATGAGCCTTAGGTTGAGAAAATTTGACATAAGTGGAATAAATAACTCTGAGGATGTCAGATTACAAGCCTATGAAAGCTTTATGGAAGATGATCAATTTTTCAAGACACAAGCTTTCAAGGAATATGTATGTAGAGAAATGAAGGATTAGTGTGCAACATTGGTGAAAACAAGGAGAATTGAGAGCCTCGAGAAGACCCAAGAGGTTTTTGAAGTTGAGGTTCGAGATGAAATGAGGGTCAAGTATTTAAACATTTCTACAGAAGAGGGCAGGGAATTGGTGAGAAAGAGTGGAGTGTTATTACTCCCAGAATGGGACCTGGCATCAGCAATTTCTTTTAACACTATGAGAAGACAAGATGCCCCCATTTTTAACAATGAAGAATAAGTCACATTGGCTTTACAAGGGTCTTCTTTTAGTTAGCAGTGAGACACTCTTGCTATTTGGGCTTTAGCCCCAACCACTAAAAATCCTGATGTTGCAAAACATCCCCCAGGTGTAAGAGGAGCCTTAATCATAAAAAAAGTTTCAGTTACAATTTCCTTGGAGGAAAAAACCATGAATGTTAATGTGGCACAATTCACCAAATCCATAGTTGAGTCATTAATGGAGGAAAGGGATAGATTTAGAACCAAATATAATGAGGTGGTTGTTGAGTACAACTCGAGCCAGCAAAAGATCACTCAAATGCAAACTTAGATGGCTCTATGGAAACAACAATTCTAGCATCGTCTCCTAGTACCTCACATGCTACAATCTTTCCTCCTCCTTCCCCAATTCTTTCACCTCCTCAAAATCATTAGGAGACTACCCCCATTGAATTTAAAGATGTACAAATGGCACAATCAACTCCTAAATCATCAAATGCCCCTCAATTTGAGTAAGTTACCAAGGAGGAGTTGATGGAAAATCTCAAGACTTATGAAGATAGGATGGATGATCTTGTTCATTTGAATAATATGAAGATTGTGATAATAGTGCTTGAGCACTTGAATAAGGGGGTAGAGAAAAGATTAATCAATATTCATGCCAATTATGCTTTGATGTTTGATGCCATTAAGAACTTTGTTAGAGATAAAGAAATTGTTATTCCTTTAATGGATAAATGGATTCCAAGGACTCAAATGTTGAGGGATATGGTTGTTGCATCCTCTCATGATGTAGATAAGTCTCCAAATACACTTGCAACCCTAAGATTTCTGACAGATACAAGTGGTTCTCAAGGGTTGATTTTCATTGAGTGTTTAGAGGTGAAGATTATAGAATTGGTTAAGAAGTTCGTTGATTGGAATTTTGGTCTTCTTCCAGACATTCTAAATGAGAAGAGTGAAGTTAAGTCCCTGCAAGAGTGGAAAGACCATGTAGCTCAAGCAATAACTTCCTAAGCCAAAAAAATATGTGATGAAATGAATTTGGTATGTTGAGGAAAATTATGGATAGGCTCATGCATACAATGGCTTTCCTTGAAGATTTTGATATGGAGGAAAATTAGGTGGTAGTTAGGTATAGCCCATACAGAAAAAAGGTAGACCGTATCATGGGATTTGACAGGCCTACAGAGGAGGATTTTTCATTATGGAAGTCCAACTATATTGACATATTGGACATATAAATTGCTACAAGTGGGAGTAGGTGACATCAATTTTGGTTGGTGATCTGCAATAAAAAAAGTTTAGCAGGGAAGTGCAATACATGATCCACATGGATCTTAGAAAGCCTGAAAATTCAACTATTCCCAATTTCCCTTAAAATTAGTATCATGAGAAAGAGCTCACCAAAATGGACCAAACACAACTTGAACGGGAAAAAAAGGAGCTCGTATAGTAAAGTTATGGCCAGTCAAAGTTTGGTCAAACCTTGCAACTAGGTAGGTATTATCACATGAAAAAAATCATCTCAAAATTGGTCAAGAGTGGCATCATGATGAAGAGCTCATTGCCATGAGTCCAACGTCACTTTTTTCATCTAAATCAGAGTTTGTAGGACAAAGTTATGCCAAGTCAAAGATGCAAGAAAAATGGGTTAACCAAGCATGATGTCGACATGGTGACATGTCAGCACAATCAATAGACACAATGATGTGGAACTATCATAGCTTGGCATGTGGACAAATATTTTTTTGACACATGGCACTCCACGATGGACCAATTACATATTGACAAGTGGCATTCCTCTAGCCAGACACAAACTGACACATGGCATTTCTCTAGCCAATCATAGACTGACACATGGCACCTCTGTCAACATCTTTGACCGTGGCTTGGAAATTTTTCTCAAAATATATGAGGTGGGGGTCGAACCCCCAACCTCTTGTCTCCAATTTTAACCTATTACCAATTCACCACACATTGCACTCTAGTCTGTTGTGAACGTTGGTTTTTTATAAAAAAGAATTAGGAAAAATTGGTGGGGTGATCGTTTGAACCACCAACCTCCTCCTTACCATTCACACCCTCTACCATTGCGCCAAGCTACAGGTTTGGAGAAATTTTCAACGGTAGTTATTTTTTTTAAATGTTTTAAAACCAATATTGCCCTAATTTAAAATTAATCCTCCAAATTTAAATATTTAACAACCTTAAATAACATAACCCAAAACTCTAAAGATTTATAAGGGCTTAAATAACATTTTAAAGATAATATAAGATTTTTTTTCTTTTTTTAAACAAAGGCATGTGCCTATATCATATGATATGGGTAAAAGCACAATAGTGTGTCACAATTTTGGCCAAATAAATGGTTTTGAGCGAACAATTTTTGGCCGAAACCTTGTGGCACTGACGTGGCTGGCACATTTTCAACCGAGAGGGTTTCGACTGAAACCCTCTCGGTCAAATACGTTTGCCCAAAAACATGGAAAAAGTGAATGTATCAGTTATTTATGGTTGGAAATATCAAGATATTTTCGACCGAGAGGGTTTTGGCTGAAACCCTCTCGGTCGAGAATGTCTAGTTAGCATCCTACATGGCAACCAACTCATCATTTTTTAGAATTTTATCAAACATTCAACTTTGGAAAAGTATTTCTCTAGTCAAAATGATCTTTCTACAAAAATAAAAAATACCCTTTTTAGAGCTTGAAGTAAGAATCCAAATATATAATTTTTAATATTTGATTAGTTTTAATATATTTTATTTTTAAAATAATGCAAGTAGGTTTTCAAAATTAAAAAAGAGGTTGATTACAAATTAAAAAAAGATAGTAAAACTTATTACAAAATTTAAATCTTATATGGGGCACAAGAGGAGAAAGTCTTCTTCAAAAGGGTATAATTTTTTTTTGAAAATGATTAAAAAAATTGAAAATAGTTGACGGTTCGTAAAACTGTCAAATTCTGACATGTTTGACTTTAAAACATTATTACGAGAAAAATATACATCCAAATTTGATTTTTTTTCCATGCACAAGATATTGAAGTTACCTATTTGGAGAAAAAAAATAGGGAGAAATGAAGTTTTTTTCAATTTGTTTCTTGACGGTCCGTGAAGTCACTCTTTTCTGAAATTTTCAGCATTCCAAAATTTGTCCTTAAATTGATAAAAACATAATGAAAACAATTTTTTTTTTTTAAATTTAAAATTACAAGAATAAACTACATCAAAAGTTCTACATTTCATTAGTTTACACCATTTTGAAATTCAAAACATAAAGACCACTTTTATGTGGTCGAAGTTTTTGTTGTTGATTCATTTTATATAAAGTGTGACAAAGGTTTGTGCTTTTACCCATTTATAGTAATATTTAAAATTTTACAATAGATGGTATGTTTTTTGAAGACATATTATCTTGAACTAACGTTTATAGACATATTTGCATCACCATAGACTTGCAAAACATGCCAAAAACTTAGGCCTAATTATCTTGATAAACTTCCTAAGCACTTTTGACCACTATTACCAGTTGAAACCAAAAAACCTTATATTTCATTGGACGACCTATTAGTTTTCAAAAAACTAATCATTATACCCATATAGTTATTCAATCTCCATCTGTACTAGATAAATTTTTTCATCTTGAACCTCTTCTAACTTCCCAACAAGTTGCTCTTCTTCAACAATAGATACAGGCACAAAATTGTTGATAGTAGGACTACCAATATTTTGAACACCCTGTGTCTGGACATGGACACCATGCTCTTCCCCATTGCAATATTCCACAAACTAAACTAGGTTGCAAGAAGACTCACCAATATTTTGAACACCCACATGCAAAAAAATAACATCATGCTCTTCCACAACAAAACTTTCAATAAACTGACCCTATGGCAATTCATTAAGATTGAAATCACTAGCAATATGAGCACCCAACAATTGAAAATGAACAACCACTAGTTGTGCATTTACCTCTGCCATTACCCTATCATTTTGAACCCCCACTAAGTGGATTTCTTCTGCAATTTCCTAACCAACTCGGGTACCCAAGAGTTGACCACTTTCCACTTTTATTTCATGTTCAAACTGAACATCCACATGTTGATGAAGATTATTCACATCTAAATGCAATTGTTCTTGGAAATACGTGGGAATTGGAAGTTCATGATCATGTGTACCAAAATGGAATGAGCTTTCTCCTTTACTTTGTCAAAAAAATCAGGAGCAAACCCCCATGCATAATTTTTTAGAACATTTAACATGAAGCTTGAATTTTGCAGAGACAGACTCTTGTTAATTGCAATATATATTTTTTTAAAATCTGTTCAATGAAGTAAGAAGTTCCTAGGAAAAATCCCTCCTACATATCCATGACCTTTCTAGAACTCATAAATTTGATAGGCTTTGTAAGGAATTTCATTTTGCAAGTACTCCTCATTTACCACTTTGTTTGTGATAGACTCCACTAACCTGTCATCTTGTAACAAGTCCATAAGATTGGATATGAAATTTGATAATAGTTGAGATGGATAAATCAACCCTTTTGCTTATGGATCCAAAATTTCAACACCAACAACCCTTTTTATATGCTTTATGAAGATTGAACAATGATCTTTAAACACCAATTGTAGCTCAACATCTCTAATCTCCTCAAAAATGGACATTTCCCATTGATTAACATGAATGAAAAAATGATCATTACGAGGAAAGAACTCCATACCCTCTACACAAAGACCCATTGGGACCCAGAGCTCCCCACTGCTTGAACTTTCCTATTGCAACATACAAATAGATGCCTCTTTTACCTCACCACAGAGACCAGTAAACTTGATTATTTAGCTGTGTCTGATGTGGAAGATATATATTACTCATGAGGAGTAAATATGATATGATTTTTACAAGGCACTTATCAAAAAATGATGACAATGTACTCATTAGAGTACAAGAATTAAGTTATGATAAACTTTGCACCAAAGCAACTTTTAGCAATGCAAAAGAAATATCAATATTAGAAATTCTAAAATTAGAGATGTCCCTGCCACTAAATTTAAGCCATCCACCTTCTGTCTTTCACACATACTAAATGATTATCATTTTGTTAATTCGCGAACACCTATATCCTGAACATTACACATAAAATTAGATAAATATTTTGGATCAATTGGCTTGCATCACACTTTCATACCTCATCCCTATGTGGGATTTGCTTTATCTTGGGAAATTATTTTGTGGTGCTACCATGTACCAGCCAATTAAAACATAAATGAACTCCACACATGAGAAGGCTCCAACCTTACACTTCACTCTGAAAATAAATCAAATCACTTGATTAAATTTATTTCACACAATTTTGTTGATGCAAGGTACCTTCCTGTACTCATAAACAAATGTGGAGACCCAAGAAAAGTCGAATAACAAGCATACCAGGTTGAGCTTTAGCATGTGAGAGTGATGAAAATACTCTGATAGTATGCACTTGTTTACACCAACAAAACTAACACCGTGTGCTTATTTTCCAACACAATTAATAACATTTCCTTATTTGTGTTAAAAAATAAATGTTGACTTGGACGAACATTCGAATTGCCACCATAGCATCATGCATGCAAAATCAAACTTGACCACATTCATAGACTTAACCACATTATGCAAGATAGCTGCCACCAACACTTACTTCCCTTGTTACATCTTGAAGATTCAACATTTTTTAATAAGACAATGACACAAAAATTTTAGCAAATGCTACATTAGACGCTAGAAATTGCATTACCTTTCCTCTTTTCACACTAAATCTTCTAACTTATGATGCATCTTACCCATTTCATAAAAATGAGTAACTTCATCAATTACTTGATCACAACCAAAATTTTCTAAAAAATCTACCACCACATTACCTTCTTTGTAGGTATGAAGAATTTGATAATTTCCCAACTTATCACGCAGTGACCAAATTTGTTTGACAATATACCCCAACTTCCAGTTTTGAATCCTACAATCTTGACATGCATTTATCAAAATCAAAGAGTCTCCTTCTACTTGAATCCTAGTAAGATTAAAACTGACAACTAACTTTAATCCTTGCAACAATGCATGAGCCTTAGTTTCATTATTAGTTCCATATTTTAGCTTAGCACATAACACTAACCCTTTAGAATCCCTTATAACCACCCCTACTTCAAATACCCCTGGGTTTCCCCTTGAAGCACCATCTATATTCAACTTAAAAAAACCAAGTGGAGGAGGCTTCCAAGATATAAAAGCTCTATCTACTTTATGATCTACTTGATGAAGCTTCCCCTTGAAAGGAAAAGACAGATGTGGCCATGCTATCATTAATTTTGAATCCCAATCAATGAAGAGTGACCCCACATGTTTATTTTAATGCACATACCCATTTACTATTTCAAATATAGATTGCTCTAACAATAGTAGAACCTGATCAATGTTGAACTTTTCTTTCCCGAAGATGCATTTGTTTCTTGCCCACCAAATATCCCAAACAACTAAACCAAATGCATGCAAAAAAAGAACTTTTGAACTATGGCTAGCTAGAAAATAGTTTCCAAGAGTATTTGGGAAAGGTGAGTGCCAATTCATTTTAGCTACTTAAAACCGCCAACATACCTGTGCAACTGGACATAAAAGGAAAAGATGATTGATATCTTCTAGCTCATTTTCACAAAACACGCATTTAAATGGTTGTGCAATTCCAAGTTTAGCCAGCTTATCACTTGTTAGAATTTTATTTTTGATTGCTAACCATGAAAAACAACCTAC
This sequence comes from Sequoia sempervirens, assembly GCA_007258455.2. NCBI lineage: Eukaryota > Viridiplantae > Streptophyta > Pinopsida > Cupressales > Cupressaceae > Sequoia > Sequoia sempervirens. The sequence goes on along the minus strand of VDFB02279945.1, from coordinate 13,966 downwards.
TTTAGGTCAAACTTTGAATTCCAGCAGAATAAATATGCTCGTTGTTCTATTAATTGAACACCTACTTGAGAAACTGATTTGTAACCTTCTTTCACCATATAACAACCTAATTTTTCTTCAGACCAAATTAACCTATTAGAAGTTGAAGAGAAATAAACTACTCTTTCCTAAAGCAAAGTAGAAATCTAAATTTTATGAACATTATCAATTTTCTCATTTGTAAAGTCTTTCCATTTAACTTTCCTCGTCAATGAATCCACTTATTGAACATAATCTTTGACCTTTGAACCCCAACTTTGAGATAAATGATTTGCAATATTCTCAAAAAAAATTAAACCAATTAATATTGGATACCCATTCCATGAATCCTTTCAGAATAGAGCTTCATTTCCATCATTTACCTCCCAAGTTAAATGAGGTAAAATGATTTTTTTGCAAGAAACTAGAAAATTCCACATTGTTGAACCTGAAGGTAGATTTGATACTGTAAAAATTCTCGAAGCACACATATTATCCAAATTCTTATGTTGCATAAGATGACACCATTTTAAAAAAGGTTTTGTGTACATGTGCCAAACCATTTTAGTTCCTAATGCCAAATTCCTTTCAATCAAGTTATACAAACCTGCTCCCCCTTTTAATTTCTCCAAACACATGGTTTCCAAGGAGATTAAGGGAATTTTTTTTTGCTATCCAAATTACCAGACCATAGAAACTTTCTTATCAACTTTTGAATTTGATTAATAATTTGGTTTTAGGAGCTTTTAAAATTGACATGATAATTTGGTATCATGGATAACAAAGTTTTTACTAGCAAGATTCTCCCTAAGAGTGATAACCATCTCCCTTTCCAAGATAAAATTTTAGCTTGAATACTCTAAATGATCTTTTGCGAGTTAGAAATCTTATTTTGGCCTGAAAAGAAAGGAATACCAAGATATTTGCAAGGCAACTATGCTTGTTGAAAACCTAACAACTTCATAATGCATTTTTCAACAGCTTATTTTGTATTGAACACATATACTTTTGACTTACCTACATTTACTCATTGTCCCAAAGCTCTAGTGTATTTATTCAACACATACTTTACATGCAAAGCTTTTGATACTACAACTTTGCCAAAAAGCAATGTATCATCAGCAAAGAGAGAGTGCATTACTGAAATGTTTGTATTTGGAATACAAATTCCCTAAATGAAACCTTGTTCATGAGCTTTATGAATTTACCTACCCAAAGCTTCTGCTAATATGATAAATAAAAAAGGTGAAAGTGGATCACCTTGTCGAACCCCTTGAGATGAACCAAAGAAGCCAACTATTGAACCATTTTAAAAAAAAATAACTTGGAACCTAATAAACAAGCCATAATCCACTTACACCACTTCTAAGAAAAACCAAACTTCAATAACACCTGCTTCAAAAAGGACCTGTCAACCCTGTCATATGCCTTCTAAATATCAAGCTTTATTATCATGGAAGACATTTTATTTACAACAATCGAATGCAAAACTTCATGAGCAACAACTGATCCTTCTGTTCTTTCTCTACCAAGCACAAAACCACCCTACTCTTTTGAAATAATTGTAGAGACAAGAGGATGTAACCAAAGATAGATAGCCTTAGTAAAAAAATTATATATGGTGTTGCCAAGAGAAATGGGCCAAAAATTAGAAAAAGTATTTGGAGAAGCTATTTTTGGAATGATAATTGTTGGTGTAAATAAGTATTTTACTTATTTCACTTTACTTAAACTTACTTAGGGAATGCATATCATTATAGGTTTGCACTTGTGACACCTAGTTATTTGCATCTTGCATCTAGGTTTGTGCATACATTGAGAGATGTGATTGGACACTTAGGGAAGTGTGTGTAGGAGAAATCCCACTCTTTGTGGTGTGATCTAGTTATCACCTTTTTATCTCCACTTTTCGTGGCATGATAATTCCACTTTAGGTGGGTGATCCACCTTTCATGGAATTATCTATTATTTCTTTCTACCTACCCTACACATGATTGGGACACTTGTCTCATTCATGGCCCTTCATTGTGTCCTAGCTTTCCTTTATAAGCAAGCCTTGTACATACTTGTAATTGTACATCTTCATGCATATTGAGAATACATCATCATATTCTCTCATCTTGTCTCTCTCTCTTTTGTGCTATCTTTGATCTCTTGATCCTATTGTTGCTTTTCATAAGTTCTTACAATAACAATATTAGTAACATTGAACTTCTTCAACATACCACCTGATTTTCTTGACTCTCCAAAGCATTTAGAATATCAATCCCAACAAAGTCCTAGTATTTTTGATAAAATATTGTAGTAAATCCATTAGGACCAAGGGCTTTATTAGGAGACAAAAATACCACTTCTTTTAACTTCATTTAAAGAAAAATGGAGCTAGCAACATATCATTATCTTCCTAAGAAACTAGCTTTGGAATATCGTGAAGAAGTTCTCTTCCTTCCCAATCATCCTTGTTGGAAGAAAACAAGGATGGAAAAACTTGATGCCTCATTCTGTATATCTTCCTCTATTGTGAGCAGCACTTGACACTATCCCGAATTGTGAAGATATATATTTGCTTTCTTGATTTGAGTTGTACAAGAATTTTTGTGTTCCTATCACCATCTCTTGAAGACAATTCCTTTGATTTTGTCGCCATAGATTTCTCTCAACAAAATTCCTTCCATTCCTCTTGAATATTATTCTACTCACAAACAAAACACTCCAAGGCCATTAGCAATGATGTTTTTATTTACCTCTACAAACCTTTGTAAACCAACTTTCTACACAAAGATAATCTTAAACACTTGTTGATTCCAAACTTTTAAATGTTGCTTAACATGATCCAACTTTTTACTTAATTGAAAAATTCTTGAACCATTCCAAAAAGGTGCATTCAACCACCATTGTCTTATCAAATTGATAAGTTGTGGATGCCTAAACCACATAGCCTCAAACTTAAATGAAGATTGAAACTTTTCCTTTATTTTTTTAATTCCAAATCTAATGAAATAGCAAAATGATCTAAGGCAGCAAAAGGAAAAAATTTAGATGTTAAATCAACATTACTTAAAAACCAATTCGGAGATGTTAGAAACCTATCTAACCTTTTTGCAATTTGGAGGAAATTTTTCCTCCTGTTTGTCCAAGTAAACCTCCCATTTGATGGAATTATATCAACCAAGGCATTATCTTGAATAAAAGTAGCAAAATATTCCATATCCTTTTTTTGGGGACAAATACCACCTTTTTTCTCTAATAAACTTTTTATAGCATTGAAATCACTTGATAAGACAAATTTATCTTAACCCAACATATCCAATTTTTGTTTCAAGTTCTCCCACAATAATTTCTTACCAATAGTACTATTTGGAGCATAAACATTTAACAACCAAAATGATAAATCAAAATGCTTAATATGCATTAACTACCAGTTATGCTCACAAGTAACCATGTTAATGCTAACTAAATTAGCATTCCACAGAGTAATCATACCACATGAAGCTCCATGAGATGGAGAATGAAAATATTTCCATTTGTTCCACTTCTTACTAATAGATTCAAAAGTATCAATTGAAGTTTTAGTTTCTTGAAGGACAACTACATATGTCCCACAAGCATCCAGTTGATGCTTGACTTGGGCCTTTTTTTCAGAGGCATTTATGCCTCTAAAATTTTAGGATACTATCCTCATTGCATCTTAGGAGAGCAACATGCTCTCCTTGGCCTTTTTTTTTCTCATCTCCACTCATTTTACCATCTAATGTTGACTGAATGCTTGCCTCAATTTCCTCTTTCAACTTGGTCGCTAAAGATTTTCGTCCCCTCTTGGCAAGAGATTTTTTACTTGAAATAGTAGACAACGGGGAATGAGAAATTGATAAATAACCTAACCCATCTGATAAATCTCCTTCACCAAAAACCTTTGAAGCAATATAATCTATCATCTGATCACCAATAGAAAATAAAGCTTCATCAAAAAAACTTCAATGTCCACATCAGAAGGTAGGCTAGATGGATGAGCAATGGAACCTTTAAATCCTTGATGAGGTTGCAAGGCGTAAGTACCCACCTCCTCTTGGTTATCAAAAGCCTTTAAAAAATCATCACATTGATTTTCCACTCCTAGATTTATCATTGATGCACATTGGTTCAACTGTTGGAAACTAAAAAACTTACAATCAGGGACCAACAAGCTGAGAAAATGAAGAAATATATTAATGGAAGACATAAAAAGGTTCTCCCAGCGAGGCACAAAGGAAATCAAAATAGGTTTAGAAGGTGAAATAGAAAACCTACTAACATTCCTAGAATTGTTTATACTGACAGGAACTGAAAATCTAAACTTGTTGTTCAATAAAAGTAGAACTATCTTGAACACATACTTATCCATTTGAATAGAAATTTTGCTCAAATTCATCTTCCCCCAATGATAAATAACTACAAAAATAACCCCCAAATGAATTTGAAACAATAATTTTGAATCCCCTCACTATTGCAACACATTACTAGAAGGATTTTTTGTCCTTAAAGTGAGTGCTTAGAGAAATGAAATTCAAATTCCACTTGTAACATGTATCAAAAACTTTGAACAAAAAGTTAAAATCAATATTTATCTCAAAATCCTTATCAGGATTAGAAAGAGGAACAATAGATCTATCATTCATGGAATAACAAGGATCTTTGGAAGAATCCCCTACCACTTCCATGTTCATTGTTGAACCCAACACACTCTTACTTGAAGGATGAACCAGAAGATGACATTGAAAAAAAAATTGTTGGGGGTCCTCAAAACCACCTTTTGTTTCCACAAACCATAAATTGATTTGATGTTGATAACTGTTGGAAGTGTTTTTGTAACATCAACCAGAAGACAGAACTTAACTAGCAAGGATGGGTTGAAAAAGAACTGCAAATCTTGGTGTAGAAAGATGCCTAACTGATTACCAAGAGTTTCAATAATTTAGGACTCTCTGTACTCCAACAATAACCCTTGTAACTAAAGCCAAGATGGAATAAATTTGACCATGGATTGAGAAGGACAAAAGTTTGGAGATCATAGGGTAGAAAATGGACCATGGCCCTCACAAATCCAAGACTTTTTTCTATAAACAGCATTCCTTAAATATTTATCAAAAAATAACACCACAAAAAACCCTTCCCCCTTATCTAAAAAGAAAACTTGAATAGATCCCTCCCTAGTTTGAAAAATACAACGTTGTAAAAAAGTCAGATCTAGAGTGAATTTCCAAAACTTACAAATGAGGGCCACCTCCTTGAGATCCCTGATCTACGGCTGTAGCATTGCGTCCATAAGTGTGACATTAACATGATCACCTGAACCAGTCAGATTATTTCATTGCTTAGGAACCCAAACCTTGCCAATATGTCCAGGGCCATTCACCTCCCTCTAAGAACAAAACTTAAGTTTATTCTACCCATTACACACAATCTCATTAGCACCATTAACCTTTGGATCCAAAACCCTCTTGTTGATGATAATATCATTTGGAAAGTCAAAGGAGGTTGCTTAGAAATAGAATATTTAGGGCTTGAGAGATGGGAATGTTGTTTGAAAAAGTAGCAGGGCATGCAAAAGAAGAATTTGGATCGAAGGAAGATCTAGAAGTGATAGAAATGTTATTGGGGAAAGTTATAGGTTGAAAAAGACTTCTACATTTGAAAACACAGCATCGGGTATAACCAATGGTTTGAGTACTTGGCTTTAGTCTAATTTTTTAGTTATTGGTTAGAATGTTGGATTCAGTATTTCCTGAATTATGCCTTGGTAAGGCTATTATAAACAAGGCAAGGTGTGAATTATGCCTTAGTAAGGCTGTTGTAAACAAGACAAGGTGCCTCTGTTAACTAGTTTGCATTTAGTTTAATGCTTCAAGAACTAGGACTACTTTATGTTATTATTGTTGGAAGCACTTAAGTGTGGATCAGGAAGTGCTTGTAGGGATTTAACTTCCTTGTAGTTAAAGCTTTGTATATGCAATTAGAAGACTAGATGGTGTTGTAAGCATCCTTGCAGGTGACATCATTAATGAAAATTGATCATGCTTATTGAGCAAATCCGGAGATGTAGCCCTAAGAGGTGAACTTCGCAATCAAATGAGTCTCTAATATTATAGTTTATTTGATGTTTTGGTTATGTTCTTAATTCCACAAATGAATTAAAATAAACTAGTTAAGCAAAAGGCATAAGTGAATCAATGGTAATTCAGAATTATTCAATGAGCTCAATTAAGTGAATTGTTGGATTGAATTTACATATTGGATTAAAACCATAAGTTAAAGATCCTAATAAAGATTTGGAATTAAGTTAAGCAACTAATTTTAGATCTATTAAATGAAGAACTTAATTTGAGTAAGCACACTCTAAAGTTTTGCAAATCAATACATGGCCTAGAACGAGTACACATTAGGCATTGGATATATCAACTTTCAAATATTGCACTTTCTCAATTTCAAATGTGGTGACAAGGATTGTAGATGTGGAATTACTTCGGTTTATTCTCTCTTTCACTCTATGCTTTTCTTCTACAAGTTTTTAAAGCACGTGGATTGCAATGTTTGCTCGTGGAAAAGATTACTTTGCACCAACTAAAGGAGCCTTTTGGAAGGTGGGAGAATCTTCACCAACAAATGGAAATGATTTTTACCTCATATGAAATTCTCCCTCATATTTGGAAATGCAAATGTAACTGCCTTTGGGGACATTTTGAAATTAAAATTCAAATGTATGTCAAATATAAATGTAACTAAATGTGTAATTTGGCCTGAAGCTTGTTTTCTCCCTTGTTCTTATAAAAGGGAATTCAAGGCCAATTACACAGGTCTTTGGTTGATAGATTTTTTGAACTCATGTAAGAGAATTTTGTAATTCAAGAAAAAATAAATAGAGTTAGTGTTGAGTCTTAGGTATGAATTCAAGTCTGTAATAGCCATAGGCATAATGTTTTTACAGTAGTGATGGCATTGAATGAGAAAATGCATATTTTGGAACACATTCTCTCCTCATGTATTATGTCATATGAATTATTAAGAAAATGATCAAGGAACCTTCTATTGGTCTTCAATCATTTTGGTTGAATGTATGATTTTGTCTCTACTTTAAAGTTTAGTTCAAATAACTAATTAAAATTCTCTGCTGGAATCATAGGTTTGTATGACTAAATTAACATATTATTAATAATTTCATATTTTAATTGTGTTAAAACTTAAACATGTACTCAGTGATTCATCACTCAACTCAATGCTTAATAACATATTAACAATAGTATTAGTAGCATATACAACAATGAACATTAGCAATCGTTTAATGTGTATCTAGTAGTTGAAACCACTACCAGACTTTTTCTTCAAATGATAAAATAATAATACAGATAATTAAACATCAACACATTACTGAAGTCTGAATTTGAGCTTTTTTATTGATTTTCACATGAAGGAATACATAGAGGCATTGGAAATGCAAAAATCTTGCTCAAAGACAACTCTGCACAGAGCTGAGTTGGAACTTGGAAACTCATATTATCAAAAATCAAATCACTATATCACCTTTTCTAGCAACTTCCACTGTTCAGGTGGTGGAATTGTCATTTGTTCTAACTAATGCTGTTTGACTTGAAGATTTTTTAACATTTCATGATTGAAATTGGAACCTGTCTTGAATTCTTTAATCAATTTTGCATTCAAGGTTATCAATGGTTTGATAGAATCCAAATAGTTCACCACATCTGGGTTTTGAGGAAACTGGTCCAAATCAATCTTCCTTGCACCCTCCATCTTCTTTCTGAAATCATCATTTCCAATGAATCACTCATTGTGTTGTCAAAAGCCTCTGGAAAACCAAGCTCTTGAAGTTCCTTACCTTTTCATCCACCTTCTTCATCTTGTCTGCAGCCAAATGCAAATATTCCTTTGTTTCACGCATTCTCAAACACTTTTCAATGACAATGTCATTGAGGTAGCAAGCTGATTAATAATCCCTTTTTATTTCAAATCATTATCACTGGCTTTGTAGATTGTTTGTTGAACTTGATTTGCAGATTTCTCTAATGCCAACACATTTTTTTCCACTAAATATTTGTTAAGCTTCTTATAATGTAGTCTGATAGCATCAATCGATTGAAACATGTCATTACCAAATGATCAATCCTCCAGACATTTCATACAGATTTTTGTTTCATAGCCTCATTATTTCTACAAAATGTAAATAACTTATGGACAAGAGTAATCCACTCTTTATTTTGTTTCCATCATCTCTACTCCAATCTTTCATTTTTTCTCTCTTTCTCCACTTTGTCTCCCATTGTGCATTTCCCCATTTGCAATGCTTTTATCTTTAAATTTTTAGCGGAATTTTTTCCTCATCATATTTCTTATTTTATCTATCCTTTTGCTTTTAGTTCATTCACTTTCTCTCATTTTTGTTTATCCTTCTTTGCTTGTTGATGAGATCTGATTTTTTAATAATTCATCATTTTGTTATCTAATGTTTTCCTTTGTTTCTTTCATCTACAGGGTCTTCCAGAATCCTCTTTCTATTTTATTATGCGACCTTTTTCTCTCTCTATCTTCTTTTTAGCAATGATGTGTACAACCACTCCATTTTTTTCTTCGATACATTAATTTTCAAGATTTTTTATTCCAAAGAAATCCAATTGAAAATTGCTCACCCAGAATCGGGGATTGATCCATCCGATGCTTATTTTGTTTTGAACTACAAACAACAATTGTGTACTCCATGATTTCTTTACTTGTGTCAAATGTGGGTAATACCATGGTTGTTGCAAGCTCTGAAGTTAGAGTAGACACTCTCCATCAATTGATTCTTTTCTTTTTTATTCAATTTTGATTTCTTTTTAAACTCTTCAATGTAATCAAAACCTCGGGATGCAGATGCATGATGACTCTAAGAAGGTGGTGGACGACTCGGAGAAGGAACCAAATGCACAAAAGGGTGTGAAATATGATGTTTCAAAAAAGAAGGGGGATGGTAATGAATCGGTAATAAGGGAAGTTCTAGTTGACGTCGCTGCAAAAGTAGATTCGGTGGCAGTAATCTTTGAAAAAATGACAGTTATTGGACAATTTCTCAGAAAACGTCTCACAAGAATGGAGATAGGAAGTTGGGTGGAGAAGAACTAGGGTGAAGGGATCATCACAAATTTCTTACCAAAGTGTTTCTTTGTTGTAGTAATGGAAAATGAGACAAGCAGAGATCAAATATTTTCAAAGGAGTGGAAGTGTGGAAATAGATACTTGTTCTTACATAAATGGTCCAGGAACTTTGATCCTCTAAAGTGCAATCCGTCAGAAGGGATGATTTGGGTACGTCTATACAATCTTCCATTTGAATACTGGTCTGGAAAATGTATGAGGAAGATAGGTGATGCACTAGGGAAAGTGATCGATCTGGACTTAAGAAATAAAGAATCATTAATTTATGCCAGACTTTGTATCCTTACAATATATGATATTCCAAGAGATATAAAACTAAATCCAAGGGGTTGAATCTAGATCCAATATCTGGAAGTAGAACAACAAAAATTCTTTTGCCTAAAATGTAGGAGAAGGAATCATAATGAAGATCATTGTAGAAATTTTCCTTGAATGGTAAGAGGTGTTTGGCGGGAAAAAAAGAATGAAACAATGGAAGCCCAAAGGGAAAAAAATGAAGTAGAATAATTGGGCACTAATCCCCTTTGGAAAAATGAAAATGGATGCCCCAGAAACTGAGAGTCTAGAAGAAGGGGAAATGGAAATTCCTCTATCAATAATGGCTCTTCAATCAATTGGATTGGAAGAAAACATGGACTTAACCTCAGAATTTTCCCTATCACAAGAAGGACACATTGCTATGGATATTCTGGAGGAATGACTATCAGCCAAACTGTCAGGGCACCCTCCACAACCAACGTGGGAAGGAAAACAAATAAATAGAAGAGGGAAGAGGCTACTCTAAAAGGTGACCAACCTTCAATCAGAACCTACATGACAAGGTCCAAGGGAGGAAGCCCCTCCCTTGGGAAGAAATGAAGGTCCTAACATGGAACGTTAGGGGATTAAATTCCCCTAACAAAACGTGACTGGTCAAGTGCTAGTTGGAGGTACAAAAATAAAAAATAATTCTACTTCAAGAAGAAAAGCTAGGTGGTTCAGTAATTGAGTGCTTTCTAAAATATATTAAAAGCTGGAAAGGAATCTTCATGGATGCGGTGGGAGCATTTGGAGGCTTAGGAATCTTGTGGAAAGATGCAAACCTGAAAGTGGAAGTAATTTCTAAGCAACAAAACTGGATAAGGGCCAAGGTATGTTTATTTTCTGCCAATCTTAATTTTGAAATTTTCAATGTGTATGGTCCAATTAAAATAGAAGAGAAACAAGTTGTTTGGCAAGAAATTGGTAGGGAGATGTCAAATGTAAAAATGGTGTTAGGGGGGGACTTTAATGCTATTTTGGACATATCTGAAAAGAGCGGCGGGATAAGGAGGGTCTCTCAATCAGAAGGGACTTTCTAAATTTCACAGAAAGTCATAACCTGTATGATTTCCAAACTTCAAATGGATCCTTTAATTAGAAAAATAGGAGGAAAGGCTTTACGAACATAGTAGAGAGGCTTGGTAGGTTTCTAATTTCTGAAGATTAGCTCCAAGAAAATCTACCTCCAAAAGCAGTAATCAGGAAATTTTTTATCTCGGACCATTTTCTGGTGGAGTTAAGTATTGAGACAGAAGAAAACAGATCTAGGGGCCAATTCAGGTTCAAGAGAATGTGACTTCACCATGATAGGCTGATAGATTAGATGAAAATTTGGTGGTCTGCTCCATTGAGGATTCAAGGATCCAAGATGTTTTTGTTCCATAAGAAGTTAATGAGAATGAAAGAAAATCTAAAAGATTGGAATAGAACAGTTTTTAAAAACATTTTTGTGGAAAAGGAAAGAGTAGAAGAGGCATTGGGGGCTTTAGGGGATAAAATTATCAAGGATGGAATGACTTTAGCATAATTCGAAGAAGAGAAAATTATAATGGCAGAATACAATGAACTCCTTGTTTGGGAAGAGTGCTATTGGCATTCTAAATACAGAGAGACCTGGCTTGCGGAAGTTGATTTAAATACAATTTTTTTCCATAGTAATACAAAGATCAAAAGAAGTTGGAATAGAATATTGGAGATCAAGGATGCACTTAGCAATGTGGTCATCAACAAAAATCAAATAAAGAATTTGGGCATAGAGTTCTTCCAAAATTTGTTGGGTGATCAAGGGATGACTGAAATGCTAAACATAAGCTTGTTGGAAGGGATGAAGGCATTGGTGACTAAAGAAGAAAACATCATGCTAACAAACCTGGTGTCAGAAGATGAGGTGAAGGTGGTAGTGTTCCAAATGAAACCAGAGAAAGCCCCAGGCCCCGATGGGTACAATGCATTATTCTATCAGGCCTATTGGGAATTTATTTGTAGCGAACTAGTTGGGGTGGTTGAAGAATCCAGAAGAAGCTCCAACATGCTCAGACATTTGAATAACACAAACATCATCCTAATTCTGAAAAAGGAGAAGTGTGACTCTTTTTCGGATTTTAGGTTGATCTCTCTTTGCAATTCAATATATAAGATTATGGCTAAAGTTATCACAAACAGATTGAAGAAAATATTGCCTCGTCTCATCTCAGGGGAGTAGTTAGGATTTGTGCCAGGGAGAAGCATTACATATGGTGTAATAATTTTCCATGAGGCAATCCACACTTTGAAGAAATTGAAGGATCCTGGGATGATTGTCAAACTGGATCTCAGTAAGGCTTATGATTGGGTGCAATGGAATTTTTTTATGAATCAAATGAAGAAATTGGGATTTTCAGAGAAGTGGCTAAGTTGGGTTTTTAGTTGCATTTCCATAGTTCACTATTTGGTGATAATAAACGGATCTTCTTATGGCTTCTTCCAAAGTGTCAGTGGGCTCAGGCAGGGTGATCCCTTATCACCCTTTATGTTTGTTTTGGTGGTAGATTCTTTTAGTAGATATATCTCCAAGTTGCACAAAGAAAGGAGGTTGGAAGGTATTCAGGTGGCACCCACCTTAAACCCAATTTCTCATCAACTCTTTGCTGATGATATGCTGCTATATGGGAGAGTGTCGGTGGAAGAAGCAAAAGTGATGAAATCATTGGGGTTGGAAGCAGGTCAAAACATCAATGTGGAAAAGTCGAATATTTTTTTCTTCAACTCTGGCAGGTGATTAAAGAGGAGAATTAGAACCATCCTTGGATTTAACAAGGGAAAGCTCCCTGCGAAGTATCTCGAGGTCCCATTTTTATCGGGCAAGTCAAACACTCCCACTGGAAAACTTATAAAAAATGTTCTGAGGTGGTGGGAAAATGGAGGGGAAGGTGGTTGTCTCTAGCGGGTCAGGTAACAATGGTTAAAGTTGTGTTAGTGGCTATCCCTATTTATCTATTATCCTACATGGAGCTTCCTCTGAAATATTCCAAAAGGTTGGAGGCGGTTCAAAGAAAACTCTTGTGGGACGAGGCCCACAATAGGCATAGAATTCTGCTAATTGATTGGGAAACGGTAATGAGAGCAAAATAAAATGGTGGGGCAGGTGTTAAAGATCTCATCCTCCAGAACAAGGCACTAGGAGTGAAGCTGGTGTGGAAGCTCTTTAATCAACTGGAGGCTCATTGGGGAAAGGTCCTAGAAGCGAAATATTTGGACTCGCAGGTGCTGGAGAGAATTTTGACAATTGCCAACCCAAGGCAAGGCTCTGCAATCTGGAATTTTATTCTAAAATGTAGATCAGTGATTATAGACCATCTAACCTGGATAATAAAAGATGGTAGTAGGGCATCCTTTTGGAGGGATTCTTGGAATGGTGAAGTTCCCCTAGACTCCATTCCTGAACTTGAAGGGGCAATTTAGCCCACAACCGTTTCTTATGGTGACTCAGTCAGGTCCTTTGTTCATCTTTCTTGGCGTGATGGGAGATGGGAGTATAAGTGGAAGGATTTTGAGATGCTAGAACAGGGTCTAAGGGCCAAACTCATGGAGATCCTTTCCAATAGAAGGGTACTCTTTACGGGGGAGGAAGATTCTTTAAAGTGGTGTGCGGAAAAATCTGGTGATTACACCTCCAGGCTAGGCTATGTGGTGTTGTAAAAGGAGACAAGGTGCGGTTGGACGAAGCGATTGTGCTAGGGAAAGTATGTCCTCCTGAAAGCTAGTGCTTTTGCTTGGACAACCATTCATGGGTGTATTTTTGCCGGGGATAGACTAAAAAGGCTCGGGATGCAAGGGCCATTCAGGTGTGCACTGTGTAAGGCAAATGAGGAGTCTGGAAATCAATTGCTTTTGAACTGTGGCTTTGCGCAAGCATGTTGGTTAGTGATATGCTCAAAGCTGAGTTGGTTTGCTCCCTTGTGTGACAAAATAAAAGCGGTATTTGAATAATGGCCTTCCATTGAGAAGGGGTCAGTTATGGCGGGTATGTTGGAAGAATCTCTTACCATGATCATTTGGAAAATTTGGAGGGAGAGAAACAACCACATCTTTAAGTGGAAAGAAGCCAGCATAGAAATTGTGGTTGCCAAAATTGAGCTTGGTATAAGCAAACACTTCTCAAAGGTGGTTCAAAATAGCTCAATAAGTTTCATCTCCTCATGGGATAAATGGATGCAAGCATGGTGGGAGTTGATAAAGTTGCCAAGCAGTTTGAAATTGAAGAATAAATCCCAAAGGAAGTTGGCGAAGTGGCAGCTCCCCCCTTGGGGCAGATTGAAGTTGAATTTTGATGGTGCCTCGAGGGGAAACCCGGGCCATCGGGGTTGGGTTTGCAATAAAGGAGATGAAAAGGGGTGTGAGAGCTAATCTGGGCGAGAATCTATTAAGCTCCGGTAAGGCAGCACCAATAATAACGAAAGGCGAGGCAATGGGTCTTTGGAAAGGACTC
>VDFB02279944.1:0-14087 GCA_007258455.2 Sequoia sempervirens | reverse complement strand
CAAATAACAAATTAAAGACTACATGAAAAGGAAAAAAAATCTATTGACAATATTTCAAAACTCTGAAAGCATAAAGGCCAACTATTTAACTATAAACAAAAGAAAGCAATAATAATGATTTAGTGATACATTGCAAAGAACATGATCTAATTGATAAATTGGTTGACCTCCACAATAATGAGAGATGCTATTGGCAATAAGGTCTAAACAGTTGTGTAAAGAGAATGTCAACACAATCTTCTTCCATGTCCTTAATAGACAACACATAATTTCATGCAAAACAAATGACACTCTAATTCATTAAGGTTCATCCATCCTTGAGCAAATGCTTGTTGACACAATGGAAATTGATTATCTTCTTAATCAAGATGTTTTGTTTTAGCCATGTTTGGATCCTGTAAGTGAATGCATAGTTTATTTGAAGCTATCACTTTTCTAGTGAGACTTTTGTTCTACAAACATCATTTACTAAGTGGTCTATTGACTAACCCATGTACTACATAAATGTAATAAAAAAATAGACTAAAATCTTCCCTATGGGTAAAGATTAAAGTTAGATTACCAATTTTTACAAATTGAATTGTCGCATCTCTACTTTACCAACTCTCCTTGCAAAACAAACCCACATCGACTCCATAAACCCCCCCACTCCACCCCCAAACCCCCCTTCTCCTCTCTCCCTTTTTATTCCTGCCTTGGTTTGCAACTATTCATTTTATCCATGTGCTCTCTTACCCTGATGATGAATCATAGAGTTTGATTCGAAACATTGATGCAAAAATTCAGACACAATCTAATCCAAAAAAATTAGCAATAGTCTACATGGATTGTTGAAATCTACTATCACTAATCCATAAGTCTATCTATTACTCTTAGCCCAAAAACACCCATGTATTTTGAGCCATTACATAGTTGTTAAAGGGAATTATACTTTGCCAAGGTAATTAGAAAAAAAGAAAAAACAAATAAATTATTTTAATATTAGTAGTTTTGAGTGAAAATTAAAATTATATATATGCGCGCGCGTGTGTGTGTGTGTGAGAGAGAGAGAGAGAGACTGATTTATGTTTAAATTAGTTAATATAAAATAATAGATGGTAATTAGATCTTAATAAAGATTTTAGACTAATAAATGCAAGAAGATACTAAATATTTATATAATAATATAATAGCTCATACATATAATTTATAGTATGTATATAATAATATTATTCTATAATAAAAAATTAAAAAAATTAATACTAATATTAAAATCATTTTCTAAATGATCTCATTTACTACACAAACATGTGAAAAAAAAAAACCATTTTTTGCCTAATTCACATACCACCATAAAGCAAATCAATTCTTGGTCTATGCTTCCTGATTTTGTTAAAAAAATGGTTGATGTTCAGTGATCTCTTTGTTGAAAAGGCAATGCATTTAAACTACAGGATATTTTCCCTCAACCACAACGAACTCTATAGGATATTTGAGGTGTCATAAATAAGAAACTAAAGCTTAAAGAAGCAAGGGAAATGTCTAATTTCCTAAACTATGCTATGTCATCACTCTCTTTTGACATTTAAACAGTTCATTGGTCCACATATTGTTGAATCATCTTTTGTTATGATATTTAAAAACATCACATTCTATTCCTAAAGTTCCAGTTTGATACTCCAAGATTGAAAGGCTCGCATGTTTTAAGGCCATTTATATGAAATATTAAGAACATTTGTTTGTTATACTTCAATTTTATATCTATAGTGGTTGTCTACTGCAATTAGAAATATGTGCATGTTTTCTAAGTTTGTTTTTCTAAATTCTTAGGGACAATTAATACCTAAAATAGCAGCTAGATGCTCTCATATAAGAAAGGAAAATCAAATTACTATAATGGAGGAGAAGTAAAATCACACTATAAAAATATATTCTACTAAGGATGCCATTTCATCAAAGTTCGGATATGGTGGACAAACTAACCAGGAACCTAATGTAATAGGAGAATTGAAGGCTGCTAACCAAATACAGAGGACAAAAACAGTCTCTGGAGGGTGCTAAAGACAGTAAAGAGATACAAACTTACTTTGTTTGGAGATGACTCTTTTTCAGGCAAATACTATGAGTTTGTAGTAGTGACGTCTGTTTGCTATAAAAATTATTATAAAAATTATTATTGTGAGTTTGTAGCTAGACGATTTAAGAAAAGGTAAATTTCATCATTTCGGCTCATAACACACGCACAGTAAACTTCAACGTCCCATCTACTTCAATACTATAAAAATTATTATGAAAACAAATTTGCTGCACAGTTATAAACAACTGTAGACAACCGCGCATTGTCCAAAAAAAATGCCGGTAAAATAAGGGATGCCATAAAGTGAAAACCTAAATGTGCTCATTACGGCCATAATTTTCAGCGAAGCGATAGCGGCGGGGAAAGCAGAAAAATACGGCAAAAATGACGGACGGTTGATATTCATTTTAGTGTCAACCAGGTCCTATTTTTCATTTTGGACCGTTCATAAGTAAAATGAGCTTGAAAAGCTCACATGTGCGTAAAGTTTTAATCTTTTCTTGTTTATGTATGCAGGGCGAAAATAAGTGGCTTGAAGGATTGATTTTCTGGTTCAAGAAGTAGTCAGTGGCTGATAAAATTGACCCAGAGAGGGAATAGGTCATATGGCGTCAAGGGAAGAATGAAATTATTAACTAATATCATCTAGGGTTTGATTGCTGCGTCATTTTCAAAACTCACAAATGTTAAACTAAGTGCGTCATTTTTCTGCAGTTGACCACAAAAGAATAAAAACCAACAAACACATTTATAATAATCATGGCAGCTTTCTGTAGACATTAAGTGAACAGACAAGGGTGACTTACCTAGAAGACGCTTAAGGAATTTGTGCAGACTTTGCAGGAAGAACAACAAGTGGCTGCGTACAAAGGTAAATGGCTGCGTACAATTCAGAAAACAATAACAATACTTCTAATTATATGTAATGAATTTTTGAATTTTTCTTCTCTGGTCAAAGGATATCAGAGATAAGGAATATTACTTTCACTGCAACGAAAACCTAGGTTTTCTCGGTGAAAAATCATGTCATCTTCCAGTCCAATATTTTTAATGCTGACTCAATATTGTTGGTGGGCTGAATGCTACTCTGTTATTCATTGCTTAGTTAGGCTCTTGGAGACTGTGAAATTCGTGGGTTTTGTACTCAATATTCAGTCTCACTCTTTTTTGTGTTTATGAGCAGGCTAATAAGGTGTGGGTGAAGATAGAAGGATACAGAAAGAAACTTGCCCGTGCTGAATTTGTATTTGAAGAGTCGAAGACACGCCCAACGCATAAGACTGGGTTTTTAGGGCTGATGGGTAAAAGTGTGGATTCCATTGATTTCTACAATGAGAAGATAAAAGATTTAATGCTCAAGCTGAATACAAAACAGAAGATTGCATTAACAGAGAAGCAGGTTGGTGCCGCTTTTATAATATTCAACTGTAGGCTTGCAGCTGCAGCTGCCTCACAAACTGTACATTCACAACTTACAGATACATGGACTGTAATTCCTGCTCCTGAGCCACGTCAAGTGGTGTGGAAGAATCTGAGCATTCCTTTCTACCAGAGGATGATTAGGGCAAATACGGTCTACGTTATTGTGTTCCTAACTGTTGTTTTCTACATGATTCCAATTGGTTTTGTATCTGCTTTTACAACTCTTGATGAACTGAGGAAACTTCTACCCTTTTTGAAATGGGTTGTGGATAAAAAAGCACTTAAAAGCATCCTTGAAGCCTATTTGCCTCAGCTCGCGTTGATTCTCTTCTTGGCTTTTCTGCCGGTAATTCTTGTAGATCGCTTTTAAGGAAAAAGGCTTGTTATATGCTTTGATTGTTTTGACTTATACTTCAGTCTTAGCTCTGTATATGGCTCTTTGAAGCAAACCCTTCTACCTTGGAGAGGATCATAAAATTACCAAAAAATATATTACAATGATTAACAATAATATATAGAATTAATTTATAAATTAAGTCACAAAAGGAAACAAAGTATGTCGATTGCTAAATATTTATTATTGGTTAAGTCAACCAATGATAAATAATTATTAAATATTTAGCAATAGCAGTTAAAATTATAGCCAAAAGTATTTAATTGGTACCAATAATATATTGATAAAACCAATAATTAAATATTAATAGAATTTTAAGAACAAGAAATTGAAGTATGGATGTTGATTCATCTAGGCTGATCATCTCGAGGGGAGTGATTATGAAAAGTGCACAAAAGGTAAAATCTCTTACTTTCTTTCCTTTGATCACGTAAAATGAATGAAGACTCCTCCTTGAAGAGCCTTCAATTCTCAACACTGAGATCTTTCCAAGCCCTCAGTGCATCTTCTTCCAAAAGAAGATATACATTGAGGGATTGATTCTAGAGAATAGCCTCAACCTTGGCCTGAAGTCAAATCTATTGAAATATCTAGCTAAATAGAAAAAGGGATCTTAAATTGTCATCGAACTTTATTTCAACTTGTAAGGATTTTCATTTGGATTGATATTTTGTAATGTTGTGTGAGGTATTTTCAAGGTTTTTATTGTAGAGGATAGAGTGATTATGTTCTCCGTTATTGTTCTTGATTTTGATCTCTAGAAAGCTTTTGTGTGAATGCTGTCAAATTTTACACGGCGGCGTGGTTTTTTGAAGAGAGGATTCGAGGCACAATCTAGAGGTGTGCAAGTATCTAGTGGAATTGAGGAGTGGGGAGGGTTTATGAGGGAAAGGTAGTTGAATTAGAGAGGGAAATTGTAGAAGTTGGCCGGTTGGAGGAGGAGGTGAGGAGAGAGAGGGAAGTAATGGGGAGTTGATGAAGGGCGTGTCTTTAAAAACTTGATAGATGCATCATTTATAGGAAATTCCTTTCTTTGCAGATAATGGATTCATCTTCCTTGTTGTTCAATTGTCATTCATTCAGGTAAAAATAATAGAAGTAAAGTTCGAACAATTGCACTAGCAACGGGAGCAGTTGCCACTATATTGTGTCATTTGCTTATTGGAGGATTTTTTTACAGGAGATGTCACTTACATATTCAGAGGATGAGTCACAGTTAGTCTATAGGTGTTTGAATGTTAAATCTCATATGTCATGCAGTGGTTTTGTATCAAGAAATTATTAATGCAACAAATGGATTTGATGGCAAAAATTTATTAGCAACTGGTAGCTTTGGCTTAGTTTATAAAGGTATTTTAAATGATGGTACAATTGTTGCTTTCAATATCTTCAACATGCAAAATGAAAAGGCCTGGAAGAGTTTCATTGCAGAGTGCAAAGTTTTGGGAAACTGTGTGCACATAAATCTAGTTAATATCATTTCCTTTTGTTCACAACTTGATAACAAAGTATTGGTTCTCCAAATCATGTCTAAAGGAAATTTGGAGATGCTTTTTTTTTCAAATGTTGGTTCTCCAATTGAACTATAAGATTCATCTCTTCTTCTATTAGGATGTAAGAGAAATCATTTGAGAGCTATTTTTGGATCTTAGCCATTCTACTTTCAAGGAGATCCTTTCTCTGAAAGGTTTCTAAAGACTTGGATATTCCACTCTTTTAGTCAGATGAGTTTATTGAATTTTAACTTTTTGTTGAACATGCACATCTTAGTGTGATGATCAACTGTTTGGGTGAGCCAAGAGTCAGTGACAACCATTTTGAAGTTTGGGTTTTCCATCTACACTTTTTCAAACTTGAAAGACACTCTTCTAGGAATTTATCATGCAATACATGGGCAATGTCTGAAACAACTTCAAATAGGGAGTTACGATTAAGCGTTCAAATAGCTTTAATGATCTTCTTTATGTGATTTGGGAACATCTAATAATCTAAATAGAAATTTGTAGAGGTGATTATTAAATGTTCTTGACTCATCTCTGCAAGTGAACAATGGAATCATCTGTGTTGTAATTGATAGAAAGCAAATAGATTGATCTGTGCACACCTTCAGATCAGGTCTAAATAGAACACTACCTTTTGTCTCTTTTTTTCTACACTTTCTATATGATTTTCCTTATTCAGCTAGTTTGGAGCTTCAAAGTTCAGATAGAGTATAATGTAGTCTCTGCCCTAATATGTGTGTCGCTTGTGCCCTCACCCATGCTTGAGTGATTGGTTTTTCTCATATATTTGATACTTGTTTCTTTCAATTATTAATTTTGTTATATAAATAAACAATTTTTCATTAAAATTGATTTTAAAATATTATTATTAGTATTAAAAAAAAACATTATAAATCAATATAATATGAAGTTGTCTATTTCATTATTAATATGAAGAGGTGTGGAATGTCAATTAGGGAATTTTTTTTTTTTTTTAACACACATTTGTGTAGTGTATGAAATCAATTGGTAGGTCATTTAGAAAATGATTTTAATATTATTATTAATTTTTATTTTTTTTATTAACTATTATATTATTATATGAATATGTATTATTTATGTCATTATTTTATGTATTATATTATTATATTATACTTATTATTTATGTATTAACTATTAATACTACCTTAATAAGAGTACATTTAGATTTTAACATGGCATCCTTTCCCTTTAAAAATATAATAATTAATTAGTTTTAAATTATATATAATAAATAATATATAATATATAATAAAATGTATAAATTTTGAAAAATGAATTCTTAAAAAACAATCAAATAATAAATACTAGACAATAAATAATCTTTTAATAACAGTAAAAATTTTGAAAAATAAATTGGGTACCCACGATTCCGGTGACAAGCGGAGGGGGATACAAATAGCTTTTGGATGTCTGTGGACATTGGACAATCGTAGTTGAGCCTTGGTTGACAGTTGAAGCATTTACACCCGTTGATGAAATTTGCAGAGTTAATAAATGCAACTTTCACTGGATGTGCTGGCAGATATCGGTATTGTTAATAAATATTTTCCCTTGCAAATACTACTCGTGAAACTTGGCGTAACTTAACTTGATAGCATTTGTAATTCTTCCACCTGGAATTATGCATTTGTAATCTTTGACTTTGTAAAGGTACTATATTTTTGTCTTCGTGAATAGGTAAATTTATAATGAGAGAGAGCTTTTGAATAAAGTAAAGAATATTAGTATTAATGTTTTTCATTATATTAAGAAATTAGTAATTTATATTTTGTTTTCCTTACAAATTATATTATAATAAAATGTCATTTTACATTATTTTGTATATAATATAAATTTAATTGTGATACTACTACCGGCCAAAACATATGCTTTTTGTTTAGATTCCATTGCTTATTGTTGAATTTTTTTTGTAAACGTACAGAAAATAGTAAATGGACATGGAAAATTCAAGCTTGCAAGTTAAACGAGCCCATCGTAACCTGCAACAACGCACTCGCTACCATGCACAGAAAGAAATTGTCAACAGGAGAAGACGGGAACTCGCACACAACACCCTTGCCAGCACCTCCACATCTACACTCCCCTCATCCACTTACCCAGTTCAAATCCACCCGAATCCAATCTTTGGTCAAACCTTTCTTGCTGCAAGAAATTCTTTCCGTTCTATGCTTGATAGACTAGCAAGCATGTCAACTTGCTTAGTATGCATGGAAAAATATCCAGGTATAAGGATAAAACAAGTACCTGGAATTCCTACTTGTTACAGATGTGCATCTGAAAAAAATGGCCATCGCTTCTCCGCATGGAATAACATGGACCCTGGTGAGCAACCCCTATGTTTAAAAGAACTCACCCAAGTTGAAGAGATGTTAATAGCTAGGGTCAGCCCTATCCTTCAAGTTACCTATGCAAAGGGAGGCCAACTAAAATATAGTGGACACACTATTTCCTTTCCTCAAGATATTTCTTCAATTGCCACCCACTTGCCTAGACGTATAGATGAACTAGACATCCTATTAGTTAATAGGAAAAACATTGGCCAACATGACTATAGCTTCTACGTGAGTAGAAGCCGTGTTTATAAGGCACTGCAATATAAAACCATGCATGACCCATACTACCAAAATGTGCAATATGATGAGGTTGCACTAGCATGTCTACCAATTGCGCCCACTAACATTATTAACCTCCTATCTGCAACAACCACATTCTCCACCCCAACATCAACAAGCTCTGCACATATAGATGCTACAACCTTCAACCCTTCTGAAGAAGATACACACCACTCGACTTCCTTTGTAGCTAGCCTTCCCCCAGCACGTCGAGAAGTAGAAGAATTGTGTTCTATATTGCAACTAGGTCAAGGCCGTCCAACCTTGTCTATGGATTGGCCACCCATTTCCCCATCCCCCATCAGTGAGTGAACCACTGAAGGATTGTTTGTTATGGCTTTCCCCACTTTGTTCCCAAACGACCAAGCTGCATTCAAACAACAACGCATGCAAAGTTAAGTTACATGAATATGGTCTCCACTTGCTTAGGTACTTTGATAATAGGTTTGGGCAACACCCTCGCTTCAGGTACTTCATACTCAATATTCTTATGAGTCATCGTAGCCAAGCCACATCATCTGTATTTGTCCATAAGCACATTGATACATCCTTGCCAGCAACAATTTCTGACTTCATCAACGGTTAAAGGACCTTCCAGATGAACAACTTGCTAAACAACTCATGCGCTTTGGATCATCAATTCGAGGAACACGCCCTTTTTGGAACCGTTGTAGAGGGGAGCTCTCTGATATGGTTATCCAAGTTGGTTGCCCATCGCTATTCTTCACGCTCAGTGCGGCTGATACAAAATGGCCAGACCTACACAAGATCATGCCGTCAACTGCACCTTCAGACTTGCAAGCCACTTATAAATGGAGGATACAAAACATAGTACAAAATCCACACCTTGCTGCACACTATATGCACCATAGATTCACTGCATTTCGTGAAGAGGTTTTGGTAAAACTACTTGGCGCAACCGACTACTGGTACAGGTATATTTTATTCTAACCTCGTTCATTTCTAGTTGATACCATTCAAATACTTTCTGAACAAAAAAAATCTACCAGGTATGAATGGCAACACAGAGGCTCTGCACATATTCATGGTTTCCTTTGGCTAGCAGGAGCACCAAATATTGGGAAACTACAATGGAATAACCTTCAATCTGTGCAAAATTCCCTTGAATACATTGAAAGGCATGTCTCTGCATGGAACCCCTGAGCACTACTTTCAAGGAACCAAACAATTCATCGATCTCTTGGCGATGACCCATGTTTGATGGACAGTAGAATGATTTTGCAAGCCGACCCTCTCAGTGACTACACTGAACTGGTCAACTGTGTTCAGCGTCATACAAAGTGTACCTTGCAAACATGCCTTAGGAAAAAAGGCCAAATCCTACATTGTCGTTACAAATCCCCTTGGCCCACTCAAGAACTTTCCACCCTGGCAATTGATGAAGCTGGCCAACCAAAATTCACCACTGCTCGCAATGACGACCGCTTAAATCTACACAACCCTTCCATTCTCTCCATTTGGAGAGCTAATGTGGATTGCCAACCAATTATATCTATCCATGCAATCCTCAAGTATATTGCAAAATATGCAACCAAAGCTGAAAACAAGTCAGAAACATACCATGCAATGCTATCATGTATTTCATCCAATATAGAGTTTGACAAGCTTGCCCCAACAACTTTCAAAAAAATGCTTGCAGATACACTAGTGGACTGTGATATTGGAGCCCAAGAAACTTGCCACCTCCTACTAAAACTTCCACTCTCCCTATCTAGCCGAACATTTGTCTCTTTAAATGTCAACCAGAAAAACATTCAATGGATCTGTCTCTCATCTGAATCAACCACCACCTCCCCTAACAACATTGATGCTTACATGATTCGTCCAATACAATTAGAGGCTATGTCACTTCTTGAGGTTACCCAAAAGTGGACCTACAAGGCATCTCGAAAAAACAACCAATGGAAGGAGCGGTCCATTCAAGCCATTGTTCGCGTCTCACCGCGCTTCACCTCCATTCCTGCCAGAGACACCAATCGCTTTGAAGCATTTTGTTGGTCAGAACTACTGTTGTACAAACCTTTCCGTAGCATTCGCAATGAATTCACTTTGTCAACCGCTCCTATTACTCAACAATGGGAGAGCTTTTCAGCCAGTTACCATCCTTGGCATGTGCTCCGCACACCATTAGACCCTTCTAAAGAAACTGACTCTACATCCTCTTGCAGTCAAGAAGGAATAATGCAAGAAAACAACCCATCTGAATGG
Organism: Sequoia sempervirens; assembly: GCA_007258455.2. Lineage (NCBI taxonomy): Eukaryota > Viridiplantae > Streptophyta > Pinopsida > Cupressales > Cupressaceae > Sequoia > Sequoia sempervirens. The sequence continues at coordinate 3,851 of VDFB02279944.1, read as the reverse complement.
CAAGTATTATCAAGCCTATACCCAAGCCTTCCTTTTCACTTTGATGAACTTGATATGCTTGGTCGCCGAGACATTGACTTGCACCATGATTGGGGTTCTTCCCAACTCACTCCCCACAAACAATTTTGTGCCACTACCTACATAGAATCCAATCATCCGACATTTGTAGCCCCCTATCTTCCCACTCTGCCTACCCAATATGAGCTCTCTATCGAACAAAACAAAGCACTAAATATAGTTTGCTCACATCTAAATGCAAGTACCTACCAAACTCCTTTAAAAATGATTGTTCAAGGAACTGCTGGAACAGGTAAATCGCACCTAATAAAAGCCATCCAAACTGCAATCCACAATTCATCCCAAAATAGCCCCTCACCATTACTACTTCTTGCACCTACAGGTGTAGCAGCATTCAACATCCAAGCATCAACAATCCACTCAGCCCTACGAATACCTATCAAAGATATTGTCCCCTTGCAAGGCCAAACACTAGCAAGCTTTCAAGAAAAAATGTACTTCATTCGCTATATATTAATAGATGAAATGAGCTTCATTGGTCCCAAATTACTTCAAAGCATTGACATGAGGCTACGTGAAGCATTCCCCAACCACAACCAACTTCCCTTTGGAGGGCGATCAATCATGCTCTTCGGTGACCTCGGCCAACTTCCACCAGTCAAGGACATTCCTATGTATGCCTCAAATTCATACGGGGGTTCACTATGGCGCAGCTTCACCAAAGTTGTGACACTAAGCAAAATTTTCTGACAGATCGGAGAGGAACCAGCACAAGTCACCTTCCGTACTATCCTCTCCAATTTGCGCAATGCAGAACCTACAACTGAAGATTGGCAAGTACTAATGGCTCGCTCAAGCTCATCATTGGCCTCTACAGAGCAAACATAATTCCTATCCTCAACACACCTTTTTGCAACAAATGAAATGGCCTCACTTCATAATCAACGCATGTTACTATCTTTGGCAACACCTATTGCCATATCAACTGCAGAGCAACTAAGGGGGTCACCATGCTCCAATCCTGATGAAGAACAACTACAATCTAAGGTCCTTTTGTGTATTCAACAAGAGGTAATGTTATGTTCAAATCTATGGGTAGAAACAGGCCTTGTTAATGGTGCACTTGGCCAAGTCAAAGATATAGTCTACAGGGCCAATGAAAGGCCGCCTTCACTTCCACTTTTTGTTGTAGTTCATTTCAATAAATACATAGGTCCTGCTTGGGATCTCAATAACCCAAAATATGTCCCTATTGCCCCTGTGAGTCGTGGACTTCGTCGGAAAATCCCCCTTCAAATGGCATGGGCTCTAACAATACACAAGTCACAAGGCCTTACACTAGAAAAGGCAACAATCGACATCGGCAAAATCGACCGACAAGGGCTGACATTCACAGCTATTTCTAGAGTTCGTGCACTTGCAAGATTACGTATCAAGCCACCCTTCACCTTCCAAAGATATGCACGCATGACACAAAGTCCATATGTAGCACGTCGGAAAGAAAAGGAGAAACGCTTATTGGCTTTGTCTGAAATAAGCTCTTGAAAAAACACACGGATTGCAAATAACTACAGGTTAGACTCTCCAGACTCCTTCAAAGCTTACTATTATGTCTAATGAAAAATCATCATGCAATTCCATAACCTTTAACCTTTATTCCAAAAAACAAATACAAACAAAACAAGATTCCCCACATACTATATTGCATTCTTTATTCAAATATAGATTACATTTATTTTTTTATCTTTGCTATTTATATAATTGAAACTACTAATTTGCTCATTCCACTGACACATATCAGGTCATGGCTACACAATCAAATACTCCTATACTACCAAGCCCCTCCATTCCAGTGCATCCACCACCAGCAGAATCAAAGTCATCATCAACAGTTAATAAACCCGACTCTCTGCATACAACCATTCAACACCTTTCTGCAACTGTATCTAATAGTTGCATCGACATCGTCGACAAACTGAAACTTGCATGTCAGATTGCAGATCCTGTTGAAGATTTGGATATCGAGAATCTCCAAACCTCAGTCTCAGCTTACCAATCCAACTGCACAAAACTTGAGGGCTTATGCAATTTCTTAAGAGAGCTTAAATATGATCGGCTCTATAATACTGGTGCTGCACCTACAATAATTGCTTCCTTCCAGATTTACCTTGATATGCATTAGCCTATTATTACTTCTTTTTGTTGTGCACATACTATGTCGAATATATGTCTGCAATCTAAAGTATTTGGATACTCTATTTATATTCATCTTTACTTCGTCCTCCCAATATAATCATTGTATATAGTTTCTCCAACAAAACAATTTTTAATTTCCTATTTGTAAATCTTAATTAAGTTGTTAAATAAATTTCTTATACTATGTTGCCATTTATATTGTCATTAGCTCACAAACATAAAAACACTACAGCAGCTTCTTAGAGAACAAAATTAAAAAACATGTTCTACCATCATTTTATCTATGATCTTAGTAAATTATATTTTACTAACCTTCTTTATTAGAAAAATTGGTTTACAATCTCTTATTTTATTACTGTACTGTGGAAATTGGATTTTGGTTACCTATTTTTTTACTGCCTTCATATTGTACAATGAAACCAAAGTTGCCAAAGTTAGTATTCGGTAGGTTCTACTACAGATAAATTTAAAATTAAAGCAATGTATTGGACTACATCCCATTTGGCATAATGAGTTAGTTACCTCATTTTAGAGCATGCTTATATTTAATCTGTCTTTTGGGAATACTTTTATGATTATTTTATCTTAACCTTACTGTGATGTTCTACTTTACATTTTTGTACTCATAAAATTTCTAAAATATGATCCTACTCTTGTAAATGAATAGATATATGAAAAAATTGCTTCTCGCCCCTTAAAGCCAATGATATCTGAACAAATTGGAAACTTTGGATCACTTTCCCACTCATGCCAACGTGAATGTCAATATAGCCTTTGCTTCTCCATGTCCAAAATCACTCAATTTCAATTCATAAGATCATACAGCCACTGTCAATTAACCAAATGAATTGGGCAAAAGTCTCAAATTTCAAATTATTGTACACAGTCCAGGCAAGTTTGGGAACCAACAAAAATAGGCCCTTTCAGCAAAATTGATTAATCATAACTGCAAAGATTATTAAACATCATGCAAAGACAGTTTGTTTGTTGTTGTTTCTATCTACTGACACTTTATAGCTTGTACAAAAAACAAATTGCTCTCCTTCAAGGCTGTTTCAACAGAAAAAACTATTTTAATGACAATTTTCCTCGCACAATAATATAGTCCACCTTCAAATACTGAACAGTACAGTTTGGAATTTGAGCATATGTTACACTTGATACGTTCTCATTACAGAGCTTCTCGTAAATATTTTCTCTTTTTGCTGCCACTATACGGGTGCTTCTAGTTTTAAGACCAAATGAATGTATGCCACCTGCCCCTCAAGCTGTAAATGCAATTTATATGTTGGATCAGCTTCATATGTTAATAGAATCCTCTTTAAAAAGCATCATGCATACATTTAAATGCTGATTATTGGGAGTTTTGTGCAATTTTCTGTACAATGATTTGCCTCTTTACAAAGCATCATGCATTCATTTAAATGCTCATTATTGGAAGTTTTGTGCAATTTTCTGTACAATGATTTGACCATAGCTTGTGGTAACGTGTGTCTGTATGAAGTTTGAGTCTGATTCGCATTATGTCGTGGGAACTACCAAGTAAAACATAAAATATAATCCCAAAAACTCTCCCTATTTCACCATCCACAACCTCTTCGGCGTACCTATTGCACACTAGGGTGCCATTGCTAGTT
>VDFB02279943.1:0-12368 GCA_007258455.2 Sequoia sempervirens | reverse complement strand
CTCGTGAAATTTATATTTCTCCTTGGATTAACTTTGCATTCTCTAGCCCTATGACCAAAATTGTTACAAGTATAGAAATACCCATTATAATATGATGATTACCTAGTCATGGTATATCTTTCATCCATATTAGGATATCTTCTTTTTTTAGGTATCCTTTGATAGTGTACTCTTGTGAAACCATCATCGTCAGTCTTCTTAGGATTCTTCTTCTTCTTTTGTTGGTCTAGATTTGTCCATTTAACCTTCTTTTCTTCACTTTGTTCTTTCTCTTTAATAGATTTATCAAATGTAGTTAACTTGGCATCTTCTTTGTTAGATTTTTCATCCTTGGAAATTGATTTTTCTTTTTCTCTAAACCTTTCATAAAGCTTTGCAAAAGTATCAACAAATGAACTCATTCCCTTTCCAAGTCCCAAACCATATTCTTCATTACTAGCTGGATTTTGTGTACTTTGCAGTAAATCTAGGATGTTAGTACCACCTTTAAACTTCAGACTTTTATTGACCTACTCATTAGCCTTCTCCAACTCTTTTCTTAGGAAAACTATTTCTTCCTCAATTTTTTGAGCATCTCTCCATAACTGTTTGCAACTTAGACTTGATAACATCTTCAACTCTTTTGAGTTCTTCTACTTGAACTTTCATACCAACTATCACCTTATTAGATTCCTCAAGTTCTTGAGTTTCTCTATCAGTCTCTTTTAGAGCATTATTTTTTAGTTTCTTGTTTTCCATCTTGAGATCATCATATTTATCTATTAACTCCTCAAGGTCTTCAAGAGCACTAAGCAATTCTCCTTCAAGATCAACAACTGCTTCTTCTTCCTCCTCATGTAAGTCCTCAACCAGTGTATCTTTCTGGTCCTTAGTTTCCTTAGCCATGAATAGAAATTATTTTATATTTTCTCTCATAACAAGGGAATAGTCATGATCATCTTCTAAACTATCACTAGCATTGGAAGCTCCGCTTTCTTCATTGATATAAAAATATTCTTCTTCTTTCCAAAATTATTTCTTTTTAGATGATCAATTTTCTTCATTTTGTTACATTCTTCTTGCTTGGAACTATCCTATTTACCATATGAACACTTTGAAGCAAAATTCCATATTCTCCCAAAATTGAAACACTTAAATGAGAGCTTACCTTTGTACTTACCAGACCCTCTTCTTAGTCTTCTTATGAAGTTAGCTTCTTCTTCATCAGTTTCATCATGATCAAATGCAATGACAACAACTTTGTCTTTCCTATCAACTTCATCTTTCTCTTTCTTGACCACCTTAAATGTAGATTCTCTAAGAGATGATTCAACATTAGGCATTCTCATCTTATATACAGTAATTATGCCATGAACTTCATCAAGGGAGAGTTTATCAATTTCTCTACCTTCTTCGATAGAAATTTTTTTGGCATCATATTTAGTTGTCATAGACCTGAGAAATTTTAGAACATCTTCTTCTTTCAGATCTACACCATATCATTTAATTGAATTTACCTCATCATCAACTCTCTGAAGATAGTCTACAATATTCTCTTCTTCATTCGTTTTCAAGCATTCAAATTTTTCTCTCAGCACTTGTAACTTTGCTAACTTCACTTTGGTCTCACCTTCATAGATCTTCTTCAATTTTCCCCAGACATCATAAGCAATTTTACAATGCATAACTTTGCTATGTACAAAGTCAGACAAATTGTTCATAATAATGAACCAATATTTCGTATTGCCTTCATAAACTTTCTTTGTTTTTAGATCAGTAGGAGTTGTAGCAGGAATAGTATATTGGGTCTCTATAAATTCCCAGAATTTAGTTCCAAGAGAAACTAAGTATCCGTCCATCAATGAGCTCCATTTAGTATAGTTTGTCTCATCAAACCTAGGTGGCTTGTTTGAACCTTTCTAAAGTGTCATTGTGTTCAACTATCCAATATCAACCTGAGTTGGTTAAGCTTATCCTAAGGAACCTAGTGCTCTAATACCAATTGTTAGAACATAATGATCTACTGAGAGGGGGCATGAATCCGTAGATTTTAAATTTTTAAACCTAGAGTGACCTTTAGCATAATTAAATTTAAAAACTCAAAGGAGGAATTCAAAGCATACACAACTAAAGCAGTCACAATCAAGAGAGAGACATACACATAACACAAAATGTATGTGGAAAACCCAATATGGGAAAAACCACGGTGAGAAATACTGCTAGGATCAACCGTCCTAAGCTAGACTCACAAGTATCAAAGTTTTATTATAGGTTTTAAGGGCTACAACCCTAAGGAATTTTTGACTCCCTATTTTAGAAGCATCAACTTCAAGGATGTTGCAACACCCTGAACTAAGTTGTAACTCAGTATTAATGGAGGCTACAACCACTTACAATGATTTTCAATCAACTATGAATAACATGGCTCTTCTCAACCTATGATGCATTGATTCAATACATTATATTTCCCTCTTTGTTCACTCTCACACTAATGTATTCAGATTCTTGTATTTTTATTATTCTTCTTCTCTGTTATAGTTCTTTCTCTGACTTGCTCATCCAAGCACATATGCACTATATCATCCAATTCATGCCTTCGTGTCTTTTCATACAAGCCAGAACCCCCTATTAGGGTCTTCCACTTGAAATCTACATCAGTAAATATCAGATCATTGAGCTTCCCACATACTATTCTATCCATTAATAATGGCAATCAGATTTTCCATATCTCACATCAAGCTACACACCAATCATCGGGTTGCACAATAATCTATCCTCATTATCAAGAATTTACCAAATTTATCTCTCTTTTCGACCCCAAAATTTGATGTGAATTTAATTTCTTCTTATGTTCCTTCAATCATATTTGATTTTGATCTAGTATGTCATCTTTTTAGCACCGTCTTGATTAAATGCTCACGTGTTAGTTAGCTAGGTGATTTTATTCTATTCACATGTCGGTCACCAACTTGAAACCCCTGTTCACACGAACTAGACCATCAAGTGTGAAAGTTGGCCAACAATCATCATGTGGATTAGTCAAAATGTAGAAACACAATCATGAGACATCCACAAGCTCATTACAATCTAAACATAAGCTCTGGAAACATTATCTATAGGGTTTATCAAATCGGAGCACATTAAACAACACTATCATAATGAAGAGATCACTCCTAGAATACCAAAGCAAGAACCATTTGAGTTGAGGGAATATAACAATATTAAAAGCCTAATTCCAGAACCGTGGATCAAAATATGTAAATGTAGAGGAATGTGGAGTAAATTACATTCTCTCTATCACCACCAAATGTATAGATAAAGCAGTTTTCACTTTGGTGAACACAGCTCATTCGAATCTTCATACCAGATGCTCCAAATTGGAACATACCATCTTCATACATGCCTCTAAATAACTCCTAATTTTCATACAAAGATATTCAATATGCAATAAATTTGGAGCAAGCTACTAGACCATTCTTACCAAAGGCTCAAACTTGCAACATAGCATACCAGTGGCCCACTCAAATCTTCATACTAAAGCAAGGAACCATGAGCACTCTTCATGGAACATAGATGACCCCATTATAGACCTTCTTCTAGATCCACAAGACCTAAAGAAAATTAGTGGAGGACTACAGAGCTAATACAATTCTTCCTATCCATAGATAACCAACTATACCAGATCGGTTCACAAACCAGTGAAATCAACTTTCACTCTTCATCAAACTAGCAGTTGTAATCCATGATATGTCACCCATGGATGTCCTTGAACAATAGTTTAGATCCACATATGCATAGTATCAACATAGTATAAATGCGGAGCACACACCATAGTACATTTTGAACACATAGTAGAGCATATTCTGAACCTACAATCACTTGTGTCCTTTCACTTCAACAACCTATATTGTGTTGACATCAATGACAACACAGGTTAGACACATATTTGCAACACTCTATAAATTCAATGACTAAAACTATGCTACCAACTAGAAAGGTTTCCTTGCATAACTTGAATTGCAAGTCCAACCATTGAGCTCTATGGGTATGCCTTGCATACTCATACACCATACTTTCATGAAATATAGACTTAAATTGATACAATGGCCTTTTTTGAATTAAAAAATCACATATTTTTCCTTGATTACCATCTTTTGTAACATATGCCACTATTTAATACTTCTCAAACTCTACTAGTTACTTTCCAACTGCATGTGTAGTTTCCATATGTTGACATACTAGCATACATTGCAAGCCATCACAACACTGACATGAACCATCCAAGCAGAGTTTCCTATAGAATATTTTTCCATCCTATCTTTCACATAATTTTTTTGATAAGAACTCTCTTGAAGATGTTGGTTGGGAATGTATGCCACAATCTTGTAAAACATTATTAGTATGCAAATCTAAACATGTAGAAAGATAAACATCATAATAATTAGAAAATTCAATATGTAATCTACAACAGTAACTAGTACATGTGTGTTTTATCTTGACATAAAAAGGTTTAATCATTTTAAAATATCTTTGAAAATTTTGAATTTGAGGATAATCCTCTTAAAATTTATGAAAAATCATGTTTGAGTCATATCGAAAGAGTGCTATGGATGTGGCTCATGGTTCCGACTACCAATTCTCCTTCTTACCACATCCCTTTGATTTGGAGATGGCCTTGTATTATTCTTCCAATAGTATTCAATTAGTGTTCTGAATGTTTCAACAACTAATTTTTCTTTTCATCGGAGTCTCCTCAAGAATTCCCATAATTTAGTTGAATTAGTGTCCTCAATTTTTTGGCACCTTTAAATGGCTCTTGATTTTTTTTTTCTATTAATTCTCAATTGTTGATTCATCTTTCTAATGAGATTAGATTTCCTAGTTTGATTACTTACCAAAGTCAATGTAATGACATGTCAAGTGACATTACTATCTTTTGAGCATGAGGTCTTACCCACACTCTCATAAGCATCCATTAGATTCTTCACAATAGTATTTTCACTTGAAGCATTTGATGTTCTCAACCCAAGAATATTCATGATGTTTCTATACTTTATACCTCGCATCATTTCAAAAAATATTTGACATCTTGTGGTCTCATTTAACTTTACAAAGATGAATTTCCAAATCTTTTCATCATATCTTCTACAAGTGTGTTGTGGAATCTTACCTTCCATTGGCTGCAAAATATTCTCATCAATATTAATCAAAAACTTTGGCTTTCTATGCAAAATTCCAAGTGGTGTTATCCTAGGTACATACATATCAACATTATGATTTTCATCAATATTTAAGTGAGATGGGATAGAACATGTACCTTTGATTAAGGGTGGAATAGATGACATACCTTGAGGTTGAAATGAGGATTATGGCATACCTCCTTCCTCAAATTTGAGTGATGATGTACTCTCAACTTGAGATGTGGTGGATGGTATCCCTCCATATTCACTTGTGGTAGATGGTGTCCCTCCATATTCACTTGTGGTAGATGGTGTCCCTCCATATTAACTTGTGGTAGATGGTGTCCCTTCGTATTCACTTGCAGTAGAGGGTGTGTCTCCAACTATGGTATTCAAATCTTTCTTAGCACAATCCTTTTGCATTCATGCCCTTTGTGTTGCTAATACCTTTTCTCTTTTTCATGATCAAGGTTCCTCTTCAATTGGCTTGTTTTTTTCAATTGTATCCAATTCTTCTTTCAAGATGATGTTCTCTCATCCATTCTTTTTTTTTTCTTTATTAGTTTCATACTCTTCCTATGTTGGTTTATTCCTTATTCATTTCCTTGGTATGGCTGATAATTTTACACACAGCATGATAAAGAGACAAATATTAGTTCCTAAAAAATGAATCCATACAAATAAATGAAATATATGTCATTCAAGGCTTCATACAAAATAATTAGAATCATCCTATAAAGGAGAATTTCTATCATACACAAAGGTCACATGAATTTTTGGATGGAATTCCTTAAAGAAATGTAGTCTTGTGGCATGCCATGATTACAAGATAGGCTCAAAATGGAAGAATGTACAAGGCATGTGAATTGTTTGACAATAATGTTTTGGTAGAAATGTATGCAAAGTGTGGTACATGTGACAAGCTAGTGAGCTCACTAGCTTGTTAATGTAGTAGGGTTGACAAGATAGGTGGCTATTTGAGAAAATTCCTCATAGAAATGTGGTCTCATGGTGTACAAATATCTCCCTACCTTGTCAACCCTACCACATTGACAAGCTAGTGAGCACAATGCAGTAGGGTTGATAAGGTAGGGGTTTTTTGAAAAAAAATCTTATAGAAATGTGGTCTCATAGCACCGTCAGACCACATTTCTATAAGAATTTTTTTAAAACAAACCCTACCTTGTCAACCCTACTGCATTGACAAGCTAGTAAGCTCACTAGCTTATCAATGCTCACATGAATTTTGGGATCCAATTCCTTAAATAAATGTGGTCATGTGGCATGCCATGATTGCAAGATAGGCTCAAAATGGAAGCATGGACAAGGCATGTGAATTTTTTTACATTAATTATTTGGTAGACATGTATGGAAAATGTAATACCTTCGACAAGCTAGTGAGCTCACTAGCTTGTCAATGTAGTAGGGTTGACAAGGTAGGGGTTGTTTGAAAAAAATCTTCATGGAAATATGGTCTCATGGTGATGTATATCCTCTACCCTCTACCCTCTACCTTCAACCCTCCAACCCTCAATCCTCAACCTCTATACCCTCTACTCTATACATTGGACCCTTGACCATAATCCCTCAAACCTATACCCTCTACCCTTAAACCCTCTACCCTCTACCCTTAATCCTTCAACCCTAATCCCTCAACCCTATACCCTCAACCCTTCAACCCTTAAACCCAAGTAAACTCTCTACCCTAATCCCTCAATCCTTAAACCCTTAACACTATACCCTCTACCCTAATCCCTAAACTTCATACCCTCAAACCTCTATCCTCAACCATAAACCCTTAAACCCTCTACCCTCTACCCTCAACCCAATACCCTCTACCCTCAACCATAATCCATCAACCCTTTACCCTCAACCCTTAAACCCTAAACCCTTAAAACCTATACCTTCTACCCTTTACCCTCAACCCTAATCCATTAACCCTATACCCTCAACCCTTAAACCCTTAAACCTAAGTAAACTCTCTACCATAATCCCTCAACCCTAATATCTCAACCCTTAAACCCTCTACCCTATAAATTAAACCCTCAAACCTCAATTCTCAACCCTCAACCCTTAATCTCTCAACCCTCAACCCTTAAACCCTAAACACTCAATCCCTATACCCTCTACCCTATATATTGGACTCTCAACCCTAATCCTTCAACCATATACCCTCAAACCTATACCCTAAAACCTCTACCCTCAACCATAAACCCTTAACCCTAAACCCTTAAACCATAAACCCCTAAAGCTTCCAACCTCTACCCTCAACCAAATATCCTCTACTCTCAACCCTAATTCCTCAACCATATACCCTCAACCCAATACCATAAACCATCAACCATATAGGTCCTCAACCCTCTACCCTATACATTAGATCCTCAACCCTCATCTATCTCTGTAACTCCCTCCTCTTCTCTCCTTCTCTCTATCTTAATTCTCCCTCCATCTCTCCCTCCATCCATCCCTACCTCTCTACCCCAATCCATCAACCCTATATCCTCAACCAATAAAACCTTCAAAAATCAACCTCAAACCCTAAACCCTCATCCCTTAAACCCCAAACCATTAAATCTTGTATCGTTTACCCTCAACCAAATTCCCTAAACCCTCAACCCTAATCCTTGAACCCTATACCCTCAACCCTTAAACTCTCTACCCTAAAACCTCAACCTTTAACCCTTAATCCCTCAACCCTCAACCCTTAATCCCTCAACCCTAATACCTTAACCCTTAAACCCTCAAAACTCTACCATCTACCCTCAACCCTCAAACCCTAAACACTCAACCTCTATACCCTCTACCTTATACATTGGGTCCTCAACCCTAATCCCTCAACCCTCTACCCTCAACATTAAACCCTCAACCCTCAACCCTTAAACCCTAAACCATTAAATCCTATACCCTCTATGCTCAACCAAATACCCATTACCCTCAACCCTAATCCCTCAACCCTATACCCTCAACTCTTAAACCTTTAAACCCAAGTAAACTCTCTACTCTTAATACATCAACTGTCAACCCTTAATCCCTTAACCCTAATCCCTCAACCCTTAAACCCTCAACCTTCAAACCCTAAACGCTCAACCCCTATACCATCTACCCTATACATTGGACCCTTAACCCTAATCCCTTAACCCTATACCCTCAACCCTCAACCCTTAGATGCTAAACCCTTAAAACCTCTACCCTTTAACCTCAACCTAATACCTTCTACCATCAACCTTGTACCCTCAACCCTATACACTCAACCCTTAAACCCTTAAATCCAAGAAAACTCTCTACCCTAATCACTCAACCTTCAACCCTTAATCCCTCAACCCTGATCTCTCAACCCTTAAACCCTCTACACTCTACCATCTACCCTCTACCCTCCACCCTATAAGTTAAACCCTCAACCCTTAATCTCTCAACTCTTAATCATTAAACCATAGAACCTCAATCCCTATACCCTCTACCCTATACATTGGACTCCCAACCCTAATCCAGCTTGAGTACTCCTCATACCTTTCAACCCTGCCCTCCTTTAACCCAACTCCTTAAATCGAACCTTTAACCTTGTACTTTCTACCTCTACTCCTCAACCCGCATCCTTTAACCGAGTACCTCAACCTTAAACTCGAACAATCAATCCGTGGTCTCAAACCGAGCACTCCAATTTCAACCTTTCTATATTGGATCCTCAACCCTCATCTATCTTAGTCCCTCCCTCCTCTTCTCTCCTCCTCTCTATCTCACTTCTCCCTCCATCTATCCATCCATCCAACCCTCCCTCTCTACCCTAATCCCTCAACCCTATACCCTCAACCCTTAAACCCTTAAACACTCAAACCTATACCCTCAACCCTCAACCCTCAACCTTAAACCCTCAACCCTCAACCCTTAAACCCTCAACCCTCAACCCTCAACCCTCAACCCTTAAACACTAAACCCTTAAACCCTATACCCTATACCCTCAACCCAATACCTTTTACCCTCAACCCTAATCCCTCAACTCTTAAACCCTTAAACCCAAGTAAACTCTCTATCCTATCCCCTCAACACTCAACCCATAATACCTCAACCCTAATTCCTCAACCCATAAACCTCAACACTCTACGCTCTACCCTCTACCCTTAACCCTCAAACCCTAAAACCTACACCCCTCTACTCCCTACCCTATTCATTGGACCCTCAACCCTTTACCGTAAGCCATATACCCTCTACCCTCTACCCTAAACCCTCAACCTTCAATCCTTAAACCCTCTACCCTCTACCCTCAACCCAATACCCTCTTTCCTCAACCCTCATCCCTCAACCCTAAACCCTTAGTCCCTCAACCCTTAAACCCTATACCCTCTAAAATCTACCCTCTACCCTATGCATTAAACCCTCAACCATCAATTCTCAACCCTCAACCCTTAATCTGTCAACCCTCAACCCTTAAACCCTAAACCCTCAACCCCTATACCCTTTATTGTATACATTTGACCCTCTACCCTAATCATTCAACCATATACCCTAAAACCTATACCTTGAAACCTCTACCTTCAACCCTAAACCATTAAACCTTAAACCCTTAAACCTTCTACCCTCTTTCCTCAACCCAATAACCTCTACCCTCAACCCTATACCCTCTACTCTCTACCCTATACCCTCAATTCTCAACCCTCTACCCTATATATTAGATTTCCAACCCTCATCTTTCTTTGTACCTCCCTCCTCTTCTCTCCTCTCTACATCACTACTCCCTCCATCTCTCCCTCCACCAATCCCTTCACTCTCTACCCTAATCCCTCAACCCTTAAACTCTTAAACACTCAACCCTAAACCCTAAACCCTAAACCTTCAACCCTTAAATATTAAACCCTTAAACCCTCTACCCTCTACCCTCAACCCAATACCCTAAACCCCCAAGCCTAATCCCTCAACCCTTAAACTCTCTACCCTAAACCCTAAACCCTCAACCATCAACCTTCAATACCTCAACCCTAAGCCCTCAACCCCTAAACCCTACACGCTTAACCCTTAATCCCTCAACCCTCAATCCCTAAACTCTCAACTATAAACCCTTAATCCATCAACCCTAATCCCTCAACCCTTAAACCCAAATCCCTCAACCCTCAACCCTTAAACCCTAATCCCTCAACCCTCTACCCTCTACAATATACATTATACCTTAAACCCTCAATTCTCAACCATCTACCCTATACATTGGATCCTCAACCATAATACCTAAAAAATATACCCTAAAACCTATATACTCAACCCTATACCCTCAACGCTCAACCCTAAACCTCATCCCTCAACTCTTAAACCCTTAAACCCTTAAACCTTAAAACCCTCAACCTTAAATGCGTTAAACTCTCAACTGTCGATTTGAGATATCGGGATGAGATGGATCCCCGACTTTATCTCGACCCTGAGGATGACCCTGATTCTGATTGATCGACATTTTTCTGGATTTTGATGATTTTGAGCCGACTTTATTTTGAGATTTTATGATTTCTGATCTTTTGATCTCGGACAGATGATTTCTCTTGATTATTTTGATTTTTTCTTTCCGACTTTTCGACCTTTGAAATCTCTGATTTCCTTTCGACTTCGATCTTTTGTCGATTCTTCGACTTTGATTGATTTTGATTTGTCGATCCTCCTGATTGACGCGCGGATTGATCCTGATTGACGTGATCCCGGATGATTTGATTGATCCTCTATCCCTCCCACCCTACCTAGAAAAATCTCTCTCTTAAAACTCTCCCTCCCTCTAAAGATATACATACATACATACATACATACATACATACATACATACATACATACATATAAGAAGACATACATACGTAGAAACATAAATACATAGTTACATACATACAAGCATACATACATAGATGCACTAACACATACATACATACATACATACATGCATACATACATACATACATACATACAAGCATACACACATACATACAACCATGCATACATACATGTCATACAAGTATAGATACATAAAAACATACAAATATATATACATACATTCAATAGATTTGCATTGAACACAAATAAAGACATAACACAAGCATATTATAGCACACTTGCATTATGTCTTGCTAGACATATCTTGGGCACAAACACAAAAACCATGTCAAAACTAAGAAATAACGTGAGCGCATTATAATGCGCTCACATTATTTCTTTCTTTGGGAATCCCCAAGCCTTGGGCTTGGTGTTTTCCTTGGAATACCAACCCAAAGGCTTGGAGTGTCTTCCCAATGACGAAAGACGTGTTTTTGCATATTCTACAATATTTCACATAATTGCGTTTGTGCTAACCATCAAGTTTGCACATGTTTCAATTTTGAACAAATTGAACACCTAGGTAAAGTTAGGCTCTCTCCTAGCTATATCTAATGATATAATTTTTTTTAATATTTTGACAATGTTAAGCCTTTGATCAATAATTTATTTTGTTTGTGTTTTTTTTTGTGGAAAAAACTAGTGTTTGGTGTTTTCTTTGTTATAAATTAACCATTCATTGAAATTTAAAATAAATTACATTTTTGGAAACTAGACTCCATTCTACCTATATTAAAAAAATATTCATTTAGTTTCCAAAATTTATAGGGGTAGCACAACCAAAATTTCTATTTTTTAGGAATTGTCCACTTTGAGAATTAGTAAAAATGAAATGGCCATTAAAAAATTATTAGAAAAATCAACCATAAACTACATACTATTAGCTAATTTCTCACTGAAGTGTTTTTAAAAATACTAAAAAAACATTAACCATGGTAGGGAGCCACAAAAGTTGCTATGTTATGTTTTTTTGACAAAAACAACACCAATTTTTGTGGTCTCCTCTTTTGAACCCCTTAATCTCAACCATTTAAAAAAAGATATTAGTAGTTTAGAAACTAGACTTGAAGCACTACAATCCTTGTTTTTGTTGCATCTAAAATTTTTGAGCATAACTATCCTCAATTTCATATCATAGGTTAGTATTCCTTGATTTTAGAAAAAAGAGTGGCCACTTAAGCCCCTTTTTTGGCCCCCCATATTTTTGCACTTACCCTCTTGTATTAGTGAAAGTGCATATAGGTTGCATTTTTGCATCTTGTATCATTTAAATTCACTTGAAATCTATAATTGCATTTAGTTTAGACATCATTCAAACTAGAAAGCATAACATTAAATTATTATTTTTTTAATATTTGTGCACAAACTCTAATA
>VDFB02279942.1:0-20080 GCA_007258455.2 Sequoia sempervirens | reverse complement strand
GGTCTAGAAAGGTAATGACAGATGGTAATGGAAGGAGAAGTTACACTATAAGGTTAGATTTTCATAGGATAAGGAGGAATGGTATGAAGAACATATTTGTATAGGATAGTGCTAGTAGTAACAATGGTGTGAACATATATAAAATGATGAGAGATAAGAAAAATACTAGTGGAGAGAAAGGCGGTAGGACATGGGTGCTGGATCCCATGGAAGTGGTAACTATAGTATGATAGGAGGAATCATTATGAAAGGATGAAGGGTAGATAGATGCATAGAGGGTACAACATTATTAAAATCCATTAGAGTGGTAATATTATGAATAGTATTAATTCCCTAAGGATATCCACCTAATATATTATATAAATTACTAGCCAATGAGTGAGGATATTTAGGGTGGAGAGGTGCATCAATACATAATTATCAATTTAGGAAAATATCTTGTTTAGCAACATATGTATCTAAATCATAGTCTTGATCATTATTTTTCATCTTCTGTAATGTGGCTCTTTATATGGTTTCCATTAGCTATTATATCAAAAAATGATTCAATCAACATTTTATTTGCTAGCCATATTAGAGTTAAGATGAAAACTCCATAAAACAATATTTTAAAGGATATTAATTTAAATAGATAAAAGATCAAGGAAAACACTCTCAAACATGCAATATACCCCAATTGCTTGGACAATGCATATTTCCTAATAATGTGTGACACTAAAAACTAATAACATGTAATGAATGGATGTAGGTGATAATAATTAAATAATCCTAATTGAACTAGGGTTGTCCCTTTTATATAAAATTAAGAGTAAAACAAAATTATTTCAAAATTTGAATTAGAATAAATGATCATAAAGAGGGGTAAATTCAACTTGCTAATTTGAATTTAAATTTTAAGTTAAGGGGTAATTTATTATACATTTCATTCAAACAATCTAGTTTCTTTCCTCTAAATGTATTCTTCAATTCATACATTTAGTTCACCAACCATTTTTGGAGTAATGTCATAAGACTCAAAGGAAAAATATGAAGAATTTTATCCAAGTTTCCATTGTATGCACCCTATAAACTTTATATCATGAACTATTTGATATAATTTCTCAAATAAATTTGTTAATGAACTGTTTGATATAATGCCTCAAATAAATTTTCAATAGTGTTTTTGACGTAGTATGATAGAAATAGTGTTTTTGATATAATTCCTCAAATAAATTTGTTAATCAACTGTTTGATATAGGGTGCATACAATGTAAACACTATTTCTATCATACACCATCAAAAAATACAATGAACTGTTTGATATAATGCCTCAAATAAATTTGTTAATGAATTATTTGATATAGGGTGCATACAATGCAAACACTATTTCTATCATACTCCATCAAAAATTACCATGAATTGTTTGATATAATCCCTCAAATAAATTTGTTATTGAACTGTTTGATAAAATGCCTCAAATAAATTGGAGGTGCCCTGGTAAAAATGTATGCAAAATGTGGAACCAAAATAGTGTATGTTGAAAATGCTTTAAAAACTTTCAAACAAATGCAGTTTGAATTCAACAAATTTGAAAAATTTCGCATTTAGGGTTTCAAAATTTAACAAAAAAATGCATTTTGAACTCTGCAAAATTCAATTTTCACGTACCTGGTGCTCGATATGCAAGTTGGGTTGATGAACTTTGGAGAGACGAAGTTGAGTTTGTGTTCACCAAAGAGATGAAGTCAGTTTTCTCGTCGTTTGCAGATCACAATCTCGGTTCGCTGCATGCACAAGCATAGGGAAAGCAACTAGTAAAAAGACAGTGAAAATGATAGTCGAAAATGACTGTTTTTGTTTTTTTGTCTTATTTAAGGGGGTTCGATCGAACCTATAATGAGGTTCGGTTGAACCATTGAGTTTGACTACACCCATTGAGTTTGGGGAAAAGGAAAAAAATGAAATTTCCTTCCTCATATAATTTGTAAACCACTATTGTGGTTTGACTCATCTATTGCCAACTAATCATAGCTAGGTCTCTCTCAACCTGAAAAAGCATCCCTCTCGGCCTTAAGGCTAACTCTCTCCACTATTACAATCCTCAACTCTGCCTCTAAGGCCTATACCTGAGCCTGTAATGTGGCTATCCTCTGCTACGCAGATCCCTCATCTCCCCAAGCCCCTTCCTCCTCTGGCTCCTCATCTCCCATCCCCTGGATAATCCTCTCCCAAAGGACTCACTCTTCCTCATCCATCTCAGCCTCCTTTGCATGCCCCTCCTATCCCCCTCTTTCGCTACCTCAACCTCCATAGCCTCTACCTTTGGGTGTGCCACCTCTAATGCAAGAATCTTTGCATGCTACTCCCCCTCTTGCACTACCACCTCTACTGCTATCCTCACCTCTGGTTGATCCTCCTCCATCCCATCCTCCTCACGAATCGGTGGTAGTTGTCCCACTGCTTGTCAGCCCTTGTCCCTCCTCCCCCTCTATCGATCTCCTCCTTGTCCTCCTCACCCATCGCTCCCATCATCTCCCTACCCTCCTTTGTCCCCCCATCCACCATCTCTTCTCCCTCCATCCCTCTAACCCCTATCCCCTCATCGACCTTTGAGGACCTTGCCTCAGCACTCTACCGGCATTGGCTGCTATAGATCTATTAATGGTATTGGTATGTGGATATACCACTAGGCATCATACTTTGGTGTAATACCAACATCAACATCCCCTCTTCTCCACTCCTAGTATAACACCTACATGGAATCTATCTCTTGCTTCATTGTGGTCACAACAATCTAAGGTCCCTATGGATGCACCTCTCAAGAGGACCATGCAAACTCTGTCGTACCAACTAGAATACCCTACCTCTCCCCAAACTGCCATCTGACCCTCTGTGGGAGATACATCTCAATTATGTATTGACTCTACATTGTACGCCCAATGAGGTACCTAGGCTATCAACACCATGGCATGTGATCGTCCTCATTGATCCACAAATCATAATTCCTATAAGGCCTCCAAATGAAACTAACCAATGTGTCCAATTTGTGCCTCTAGTAACCAACATCTCTGACATGTGTTTGTGTCAAAGCCCCTTGGTACATATATGAATATGGAGGGTCAATAGCCAATTATCGTACCACTAGAGGTTGGAACACTGTTATGTGCTCCCATGCTTGTATTGTTAGCAATGCCACCCTACAACTCAGACTCTGTCCTCCCCTGTAGGCAATATCAACAGCTGGAAATAAAGCATTCCCAACAAATATGGCCCCCATGTGTACACTATACCAAAACAAACCATCGACTCGAGCATCTCTCCCCAACCTATAAGGAAACCATGACCCCTACGGTCAAGAATCATCACCTTTGCTATCAATTTGCATAAGACACAATCATATTTAGTCATATTGCTCCACCAGGGTCTCCCATTTGATCTCGTATGTCTAGATCTCAAGCTCTACATCATCATAACAATCATAGTACTCATACAATTCCTACAATCCTTGTTGCGGGGTCATAGTGTACCCACTCACCTCGAACTGGAAGTCATAATATCATGTACACATCCTCCAAGGTGGTTGTTGCCTGCCCTGTCGAAAAATGGAAGCTTCTAGTCTCTGAGTTCCATCACTTCGCCAATGTTGTCAATATTCCCTCATTTTCCCTAATCACGAGCATATAGGTAACATAAAACAAACCCAGGTCCAGCAATTATTGTCTCTCATCATCGCTCAACTACTCTCGTAGCCAAAAAACATCTGGCTTTGAATCCTGTATATAGATCAATGGTAAATGCTCCTAAAATCATCAAGCAAACCACCATGTCAATCTAAAACCTTCAGTTGGCCTATTGGACTTAAGTTGAACAAGTCAAATTTCCTAATCTGGGGAAAAATTTTAACCAGGAAATTGCATTGTAGTTTTATCAAATGTGTCATGCATATTATCCACTAGTTTGCAACTAGGATTGTGTTGTTTTCCTACCACATGTGTCATTCCATACAACACTTGTGTCACATTTTGTCACATGTGTCACTCCCATCCACATATGCTACTCAAAAATTCACTTGTGTCACATCATTTTAGGCATCACAATGTGAACACCCCTACCCTAACCCTAAATCAATTGCATTGTGACGAGATGATTGTAACAAACCAATTATCATCTGCATCGAACACACATGCAATTGCATTGCAAAATTATGCAACGCAATTGCCTACTAAAATTTTTCCCTATCTAAATGCGTGAAAAATGAAAAAATTAAAAGTCGGGTTTGTCATACGTACCAAGGCAAGAACTCCCTCAAGACAACAATACCTTCAAATGCAATATGTACTAAGGGAGGCTTCTGGAATAGGTGACATCTTCACTAGGAAATCACTCAAAGCTCCAGAATTTCTAAAAGTAAAATCCACAAATGAACCTTTTTCTCAATCAAATTTCTATTTATAGGTTCAAATTTAGGGTTTTGCACCTATCTTGTCTATTGGAGGATCCTTTTGATGACTTCAATCCTAAATTTGACCCCTTTATCGACCTTGAAACTCAATTCTATCTTCACCATTGGATTCCTAGCCATCAACTTGTCATATCGGGACAATTTTCCAAATTTTTTGAAATTTTTTAAAAAATTGTATAAATTTTCCCGAGGGGGCATCCCTGTAGCCTAACTTCATAGGGGCATCCTTTGACTGAATTTCTTTGACACAACATGATGAACTACATTATGTTAAAGAGGGGGAAAATGTAGACACTAAAAAATGTCTAGGACCCCATGTGTGAGCATCAATTTTCTTAGTCATCGTCCTCCAATAATTAAATAATTTTTAATTATTTGATTATCCTTGATCATATTCCTCTATTAATTAAATAATTTTTAATTATTTAATTAATTCACTTTCTAACCTTTATTCTCCCTTGATCAATTAAATAAATTAATTGAGTCGCTAATATCCCCCTTTCTTCAATAATTAAATAAATTATTATTTATTTAATTATTTTCTTGTCATCTTTCGTCTATGGTTAAGTAATTATTTTTTAATTATTAAACTATTCACTTCCCCTTTAATTCGTCCATTGTTAAATAGTTTTCAAAATTATCTAATTGCCCTCCATGTGTCTCTTGTATTAAATAATTAAATCAACTTAATTATTTCATACCTCTTTTCACATTTCCTCTCATTTAATTAAAATAATTATGCAAATTATTTTAATTGAATCTCCACTTATCCTTTTTCTCAAATAAATAATTTGAATGAATTATTCATCCTCCACTTGGCCAAATATTCCTTTCTCATGAATTAATTATTTTTCAATTTTTAATTCATCCATTATCCTCCCACTTGCTCATTTTTCTTTGTCATAGCCATCTTCGTCATAGCCATCTTCATCATAGTTGTCAGTGTCATAGCCATCCCTAGCCCACCACTTTTGGTGCATCAATCCTCCACCATTGATCTTGGTATCTTTCTAGAAGATCGAACATGTCTGTTTGTTCGAATGGTTGTCTATAAAAGAAGTCATTGTCCTCTATTTTTACCTTAATAGCCATTATCTCCAACTTTCATGCTTTATTGTTTGTAGGTTTTTTCACAAGTTCTACTACAAATTTGAGGGAAAACTTGCAAAGGCAGCTTGAGGAGAGATAAGAGAAGTTATTCAACTTCAATGGGGAGTGTTTCATTTGTTAGCTTTCATATTGTTTTCTCCATTTGATTGTTTTCTCTTGTTTAGGTTGGGGTTTTAGCTTAGATTTGTGTTGTGGTTTTCACTTAATCTTTACTAACCTAGTTTTCCCCCATCTTACACCTCTTCTAACAATCTTTCTTGAGATGCCATGATTTATCGTAGTACCAACATTTTCCCTTACCCATTTTTCCTTTTGACATAGATCTAGATGTACCTCTTGAATAGATTCCATTTTTTTGTAGATCGACCTCTAACCACCATTGCTTTTGATGTGGAGATTTTTATGTTAGATTTCCTCTACACCTCTTTAGACAAAAAAGGTCCCACAACAGAATCAAATTCAAGGGTGTCAGTTGTGCTAAAGCTAATATAAGTGACTAAGTGATTTTAGAATTCATGCAATAAACACAATAACGTAAATGCCTTGTCTTCATCTTTGAATTTTACACCCATACTAGCCAATTGACATGTAAGAGTATTGAAATTTTTTAAATGATCAACAATTTTTATACCTTCATTTGCAAACTATACAGCTACCTCTTCAAGTAGATCTGATTTGTCAAGGACTTTGTCATATAAAGAACCTCCATTTTACTCCATAAGCCTATTGCAATTTCCTCTTCAATAATATTGAAAAGAACATCACCTACTAAACACAACTGAATTAAGCCAAGAGCTCTTAGATCAAGATCCTCTCAATCTGCATTAGTCATATTTGTAGATTTCTTTGACTTTCCTACTAAAATTTCAAGCAATCCTTGTTGCACTAACAAATCACGCATCTTGAGCTTCCATATCTCAAAATTATTCTTCCCTCTAAATTTCTTCACCTTGAACCTTGCATTTGAAACCTTTGTCATCTTATGCTACAAAATAAACACCAAATCCTAACATAGATGTTGCAAAATAATTGCTTTGATAACACTTGTTGGGGAAACAAAAACATAAAACCCACAAACTTAAATAATTGCAACACAAGTTAGATGCAAAAAATAAAAAAAATAATAAAAAGGAATAACATAACAATAGATAAAACATATATTTACATGATAAAACCTTGACAATATGCCAAGGTAACATCCACAGGGCAAAGTATCAGTACTCTTATTGCTCAGAGAAACTATTTACAACCTTCGCACAACTACTACTCTTGAATGACAAATCATTACAATATAATTTATCCTTCAAGACAGCAAGATATGTATAATATCTTTAATCTATGTTAAACTTAGAAAAAAACTAACTTTGTTCTTTTTGCTTTGTTTTTATGTTTTTAAATTTTTATCTTTTGTTTAAAATCTTTATCTTTTCCAAAAGATAAAACTCCACTTTATTTACACCAAAGGCATATTCTTATTTGAAGTTTGAAGAGCTTCATTTGTCCTTCAATGACTAAGATTGGCGGATAATCAATGCAAGATGGTTGCAGTGTCAGTGACCACTCATTTTCATTGAAAATTTTTTACAGTTTATTTTCCTGCTCACTATATTTCGGTCACCAGTTATGCACCCAATAAATAGGCATTAGATTGTACGTATGTGCTTTTATTATTCCTTCCTTGTCATTTTATTTTAACAAACCCTGAGAAAGTAAGAAAAAAATATTATTAAAAATTGCTAATAATGTTATTATCATATATGTAATTATTTATATAATATATATAATGATATTATATATGATAATATAGTTATATATAATATTAATATATTATAATAACATTATAATATAAATAAATAACTTAGTTACTATTATCAAATAATACTTATAATATAATATTATAATTTATAAAATATTGTATATAATAATGTTATAGTTTATCTTATAATAATTAATATATTATATAATATACATACACATTATAAATAATATTATATATAATTTGATTTAATATATAATATTATATTAATATAATAAATAATTTGGTTTATAATATATAATAGTATATTAATATTATAAATATATTCTTATTTATATATTGTAAAATTATAGAACATAATTAATAATATAAAAATTAAGATTATATCTTATTAATAATTATATTAAAATATATATTATATAGTATACATTTTATAAATAACTATATTATAATATAACTAAATTTATAATATTCTATTATACTTTTATCATTAATAATTATAAAATTAATATACTTTAAGTATATTATATATATTATTAATAACATAATTATAGTTATATTATATTGTGTGAGGAGATTTAGATAATCACAAATCTTTCTCATTATAACTATGACAACTCTTTAATTTAGCCAATCACGATAAAGAATAGAATAGAGATTTATTAGATAAAATGTGTTTTTTTTTTCAAATAATATTATTTCATATTTTCTATCAAAAATCATTCAATATAAATATAATATAATATATAACTAATACACAATATATATTTTATATATTACAAACTTATTTATATAAGCTAATTATACTTATTATATATACATTATATTTTGATTATTATATATTATATTCTATAATAATTATTATTAAATACATATCTTAATTAGCAAAATTATTATTTGAAATTTGCAGAACTTGTTTTGGCCATTAATAATCATGTAATAATAAAATTAAAATAATATACTAATTGAATATTAATATTAATAATATTGATGTTATTTTACTAATAACAATATAATATTAAGGATAATAATATTTTACTAAGTATAATATTAAGGATAATAATATTTTACTAAGTATAATATTTGAAAAAAATATTAATAATAACGTAATAGTGGAAAATGTAGCCACACCAAGGTGCGATTGCTAGTTTCTTATCTATTTTAGTTGTCGTAATCCAACAAATCCAATACGACAGCCCGGGAGGCCTTGTTTGTTGTGTTGACTAACTGCGATAGCTCCCATTTGCGAGAGCACGAAAGACAGAGGGGTCAGAATCAACACAGCTTGCGCAAAACTTCCGTCTGTGGTCGGCATAGCGGTGATGACAGTAGCATTGCATGGGAGTATGGCAATCGCTACAGTCCAAATCTTTTTGTTCTCTCTTCATTGTTTCTTCCGCTTTACTTTCACTGTGAGCACAAATCGTTTACTTCAAGTTCAAACCCTCAAACATGGAAAAAGTCGCGGTCAAAGGGGGTGGTTGATGGAAAGAAACGAGGAACCGGGGGAACCTATTCCTTTCATTTGTTCATTTGACGTTTTAAGGAAAATATAAATTGTCAAAAATATATGTTTACTTTATAAAAAAATTAATAGAATTTTTTTTTATCAATTTCATTAATCTTGTATATATATAAATTTATATCTTTAATAAAGTAATGCAAATAAACAAATAGAAGATTGATAGATACACTTTTTGTTGTGGTCTTTTTATTTGACCACCACAAAACTTCTACTTTTAATTATATTAAAATAAAAAATACAACCAAAAAAATGTTTTTTTTCTATTTATACAATAGTTATGTAACTATCATCACACTCAGTAAATGATGTTGCTATATATAAAATAAAAGAAAAAAATTATCAATTTTATTAATCGTACATATTAAATATGAAAGTATATAAATTTATATTTTTAATAAAGTAGGTAATGCAAATAAACAAATGGAAGATTGATAGATACATCTTTTGTCGTGGTCTTTCCTTATTTGACCACCACAAAACCCCTATTTTTAATATATTAAAATAAAAAATGCAATCAAGAAAATAATTTTTCTCTATTTATAGTAGTGACCAGGGCTTAAATTTGACGGTCGACCCTACGTGTCAAACAATTTTTTGTGACGGTCATTTATTTGAAGTTGCCTTTCAAATATTAAAGGTTATCTATTTTAAGAAAAATATATGTAGATTGAAAAAACATATATAGGAATAATTACATAGAAATTTTGACAGTTTAACTAAAATTTTAATTGTATTTTACAGCTAAAATGACTAAATACAGCCATACGGCCATCAAATTTAAGCCCTAATTTATACAATAGTTATGTAACTATCATCCCACTCAATAGATGATGTTGTGATATATATATATAATGTAAAATTAGAAAAATAATGATAACTATTAGTATTAAATAAAAAAATAAAAAAATTTACTATTACAATTCATAGTAAGTTTCTAAATTCATATTAAAAATATTCAAGACAATCTTATTAAAAATATTCTAAAAATTAAAAACAATTAAATATATCTTTCATAAGATTTTAAATTAATATGTATTTTTGTAATAAACATTATAAAATGATATATTATTATAACTAAAATATTATATTATATTTACTAATAATATTTTTTATGGTTTACTAATAATTTAAAATGTCATATATATAGTTATATAAAACTATAGCAAGTCAAATTATATAGTCTAATAAGTTTTAAAGTTGTACCATACGATCTAAAATTGAAAAAACAACCAAACAAACCATCAAATTTCAAGCCTAACGAAATTAAACCAAACCAATAGGTCGCTAAGGTGACTTTATTACAAAGGTAAGCCTAATATTCTAAAAGTCACATTTGAGGTTTATTGTACTAAAAACTAAACATACTAACACAATGACTTGAACCTAAATGCAACCATATATTATTTAAAATATTTTGTTTGAAAATAATTCATTAACCAAGTAGACCTCCATCAAGCTACTTAATAACCCTCATAAAGGTGTAGCTCATGTGCTAAATTCACAAGTTCTCATATTACAACCTCTTAAAACTCCCAAATTGTTTAGAGAATAATCCATGTTGAATTTTATATACGTTAGATCTCTTATTGACATTAATGTGGAGGCTTTTTAATATATGAATTCTTCATCGCTAACAACATCTAATAAAAAGAACACAGATAAAAAACTAGTTCTTCTCATGTAAAGTGTCATCTCTTAGAGAGAAGATAGCTTGAGAAGTGAAAATCTTTTGACCTTAAATGCCTCTATTTTCCATTTGCAATCTCTATGCTATCTACAAAATGCAGAATTTGCTAGTTTCTAAAGGCTTTGTTCAGTGTAACATGGATGGCAAGAGTACAAGAACTGTACGTTAAAAATATAAATGTTAAAAAATAATAGATGTTAGATTCCACCAATAATACACTTATTTACAAATAGAATAAAATATCTTACTTGAAATATTTTGATGGGATAGAAAATAAAGAACTTTACCATAGTTGTCCTCATAAAAACTAATTGTGCATTACATCTTTACCATCCTCTTTTGTTTGCACTATTTTTTTGCATAAAAAGTTTGATCAAGCCTCTTAAATATGAGAAAAAAACCTTTTAAAGATTCCTTCAAAAATTTACTTCTTAATAGAAATTTAAAAGGAATAGAAACACAAAAATTTGACCTTAAAAATTCAATTAAACATTCTACCCATACTATATGTGTGAATGGAAATACCATTCAACATATATAAACTATGAGAGTAATAGAAATTGATATAGATTAGTCAACAACGATGGAGGGTAGTCTAACTAGGAAACTATTCAAATATCATGATCTAGGTGTGGATCTCACCAAATAATACAATTTTTGAATTGATACCTCTCCACACAAAACTCTCTTATCTAATATTAGAGAAAAAATAAGACTTGCTATCACAAATTCGACAAAAATCATATAATACTCTAATGCCATATCAAAAGAATAAATAGATATTAAATTAAGAATTATAAAAAAGTTTATCTCCTTCTATAAAGTTTTAGAGATATAACCACTTTAAATAAGCATGAGATTCATTCAAGAATCTGAATGCTAATAAGAACAACATTAGCAAACCACTAAATCACTAGTGGCTTTATTATAAAAATACTAATTACACTACCAAACCATTAGAAAAAGGTGACTTTAATATCCATTGCTATAGCTGTCAGTGTCACTCTGGTCTCCACGGTTGTTCATCACAGCAGAGCTCGGAACTTGCAGAGCTCGAGGCTCCATCTTCCCTTCCAGCATCTGCACCACTTGCCTTACGCTTGGCCTCACCTCCTCATCCTTTTCAATGCATAACAACCCTACAACACATGCTTTTCTCACCTCTTCCATATCTGCCTCCTCCGCAACACCTCCTTCCACAATATTAATCGTGTCACCCTGGTAAATTTGAATTGCAGCCCATGTGGGAAAGTAAAACTTACTTGAATCTTGCACGTTTAATTCAAAATTTCTTCACCCCGAAATGATTTCCAAAAACGTCATACCAAAACTGTAGACGTCAACCTTGGGAGAGATGGGAAGACCAAATATCCACTCTGGAGCCAAGTACCCTCTCGTTCCTCTTGTAGTGGTCAGCACGCGGCTCACATCTCTACCCACAAGCTTTGCCAGCCCAAAATCTGCCAACTTCGGTGACAAATCACTATCCAGCAGAATGTTTTCGGGCTTAACATCGTTGTGAATAATGCAATCTATGCAACCTTCGTGGAGATAAAGTAACCCTCTCGCAGTGCCTAATGCAATCTCAAAATGGGTCTTCCAGTCGAGTACCCTCCGTTTACTTTTGGACGAACTTGTGAACAAAAAGGAACTCGGAGAGCCATTGGGCATGTAATCATAAACCAGTAACCGTCTTAATCCTTCTGCACAAAACCCTCGAAGTCTGACCAAATTCACATGTTGTATGTTTCCAAGATAACTGATTTCTGCTCGGAATTGCTTCTCATCTTGTCGTGAACCCTTCATTTTCTTTACTGCCACAAGCGTACCGTCTGGTAGAGATCCTTTAAACACTGAGCCGAATCCTCTGCTCCCCAACTTGGACCTAAAATTCCTGGTTGCAATCTTCAACTCCTTATAACTAAACGTTCTAAGAAAAGAGTTCGAGGAATCGTCATGCCTATCCATCGGTTGTAGCGGACGCCTTCGCCAGATAAAAACTGAAAAGCTACCCAAAGCAACTATGAGAGCACCAAAAACACCAAGCACTATGCCCACAATTCTTGTGGTTTTGTGTTTCGTTGGAAGTTCAGAGGAACCTACTCAGATGAAGACATTTGAATTGCTTTCTGACGGAGGAGAGTTGCGCATGATTAGCAAATCTCCGGACCAGATTTGGCATGGCCCTGAAGGTGGACTGAAAGTAAAGGCAGTGCACGAGCAGTTGTAGAGGCAGAGTTTCTGGCAATCTTTCTTTGTTGCTGCAGGGTATGAGGAAGCATAATCATCAGGCAATGTTATACTAAGGTCGACGAATCTGTCAGTGCTGTCTGTTTTGGCATCGCAGTTTAACAGGCTCTGTCGAACACAGCCAGTAGACCCCCAGTTTTCCGGATCCCAGGCGCCATTGTCTGTAGGCGTGAAGCCTTCCACACAGCTACAGAACTTAAGATTGTTGGAATTGCAGCTTCCGTAAGCACCACAGAGACCATATATGGCGCATGCATCTACAGGCCGAGACCAGTATGTCCTTGATGTAGCTCAACACCAATGGCAGAAGCACAAATCTGTAGGAAACCAAAAAAACAAAATTTCCAACAGATAAAATAGAAACAGCTTCAGATAATCATTCCTTTCATTTTATTGTTCCAGAATTGAAAATAGATATTACATCCCCAAAAAACCCGTCTATCTCTCCCCCTCAAAATCAACTCCATTCACCCCTGAATGCCCCCATATAAACCCAAAAACACCACTAAAAATAGCTCCCAGTCAGCATGCAGCTGACTAGGCCACAGGCCACTCGCAACCAAAAATAGGTCAACAACGAAAACAGCAGAAATAAAACGGAGGCAGCGAAAAAGAAAACCAAAATTAGCAAGTTCCCTTAATTCCAGAGTCAGAACGTGGGCAGGGGACACTAAAGGAGATGCTCTGCATCAGTCCTCCACATACTTTCACCAAAACAAACTTTTGTTTGCACTCCTCCGAACATGGGTAGGAGGACACGTGATAACACGGTCGTTTCAGGCATTCACGTAAAATTGAAATACAAACCAGAGCTAGTAATTTCAACGGTCATATTCAATCTTTTGTCCTCTTTTTGACTTCCGCTGAAAGTTTTGCTGTCCCAAGTTCCGGTCCCCCAATACTGTACAGAATTGTTCCATGTCAGCACGAATTGGTTGGTTCCAGACGGATCCATGCCGAAGGAAAAAAGCTCAGAAGCAGGATCCAACGAGCTTTTCCAAGAGACTAGCTTTTGCTGTCCACCGAACCTCATCCCTGGCAACAACGTATCTACAGGATTGTCGAAACTCTGCCAAAGAGTCTCAGATTTATTGTCATCGCTCAGCATTAAAAAATTACCAGAATCCAATATGACAGCCTGGGAGGCCTTGTTTGTTGTGTTGACTGACCAGATAGATGTGCCCTCTGCATCGAACAGTTCCAGATTACCTTGTCTTGACAGCTTCAAAACGCCAGATTGGTTTCTGGCGGGAGTCTCCCTGTTGGCCACCCAAACATACGTCTTCTCTGGTATTTTGGCATACCAGATGCCAATATACTAGTTTTTGCTTCCATTTGGCCTGAAGAATCCCAATTCAAAGATGTCGTTCTTTGAAATTATTGTTGGATTTAGGAGGAGAATCCACTTCCAGATATAGAGGATTTCAATAAAAACTCTTCATGAAGAAGAATGGAATTATACAAAACAAATCAGACAAAACAGGGCAACACATTGCTACAGCAATGACAGATTATCTATTCATTAGAAAGCTTTAAAGACAAACATTTCATTGTTCTCATAGTTTGCACAAAAACTTTCATTAAAACTGAACATTGATTTAAACAGAAATTAGCCCATATACAGTGTTTATAATATCTGACCACAACACATTGCTACAGCAATGACAGATTATCTATTCATTAGAAAGCTTTAAAGACAAACATTTCATTGTTCTCATAGTTTGCACAAAAACTTTCATTAAAACTGAACATTGATTTAAACAGAAATTAGCCCATATACAGTGTTTATAATATCTGACCAGTACATTTTGACAAAGAAAACTTGATGCTGCCAGCATCTACCCTTTTTGTATCTTATAGGAACTTCTGCACATTAAACCTGCAAGGAGTAGAACAACAACGTACTCTCCAAAATGGAATGCTTTTCTATAAAAATAAAACCCCTGTTTACCTACTGCTGCGTGAAGCTTTAGGGAAAAAGCTATTAACAAATGGCCTGGCAAAATACACAGGTGTCAAAATTTGTAAACCCAATGTATTTACATCGCTCAGCAAACATTAGAACTTTGGACAGCTAATATAATAACTGTCAAACAAAAAATGGGCAGTGGAGCTGCTACGTGTCTTCATCAATGTGCTATGCTGGTATTAAGCATTAGTGCTTTTAATCTCCCCCTTAATGCTTAATGTGCAAACACCCATCATTTGTCTCAACCTTTCAAAACTTTCTTTTGAAACTGCCTTGGTAAGTATGTCAGCAATCTGATCATTGGTTTTACAAAACTTCAATTTAATCTGTCCCTCGACCACTAGATTCCTAATAAAATGATATCTGATATCTATGTGTTTTGTTCTACTGTGAAAGACAGGATTTTTAGTGATAGCAATTGCTGAGTTATTGTCACAATATAATACAGTTGGCATATTTGTTTTTTGTTTTAAATCTGTTAAGACTCTCCTCAACCATATTATTTGCATGAAGCTGAAGTTGCAGCAATGTACTCAGCTTCAGTTGAAGACAAAGAGACTGAAGACTATTTTTTTGAGGACCAAGAAATGGCACCTAAACCCAAGGAAAATACATAACCTGAAGTGTTTTTTCTGTCAGTAATAGAACTAGGCCAATCACTATCTATAAATCCAATTAAACCAAAATCATTTACTGGAGCATACCTAATGCCAAAATTGCTAGTACCCCGAACATATCTCAGATCTCTTTTCATTGCACAAAAATGCATCTTGCTTGGATTTTGCATGAACCTTGAAAGAAAAATAACAGCAAACATGATATCTGGTCTAGTAGTTGTTAAATACATAAGGCTATCAACTAGACTCCTATACAATGTTTCATCTACTTTTTCAGACCCATCATCCTTAACCAATTTTTCACTCATCTTCAATGGTGTATTCATCGGTTTGCAATTCTTCATCTTGAATTTATCAGGTAAATCATTGACATATTTACCTTGTGAGATGAAAATGCCATCATTTTGTTGTCTTACCTCTATCCAAAGGAAATAATGCATTAACCCCAAATTTGTCATTTTGAATTCAGACTTCATTACATGTCTAAACTCATTTATTAACTCTTCACTATTCCCTGTATATATTAGATCATCTACATATATACATATGACAATTAAATCACCTAAACTCTGATATTTCACATATAATGTGGGCTCATTTTCACTCTTTTTGAAACCATTTTTCTGAAAATAATTATCTATCCTACTATACCAGGCCCTAGGTGCCTGCTTGAGCCCATAAAGTGCCTTTTTTAACCTATAGACCTTTTGTTCTTGCCCTGCAACTCCATAACCAAGTGGTTGTTCGACAAACACTTTTTCATTCAAATAACCATTCAAAAAAGTTGATTTAACATAAAATTGATAAACTTTCCACCTATGTTGAGCTGCTAATGATAAAATTGTTCTGATGGTGTCTAATCTAGCAACTGCAGAGTAGGTTTCAGTGTAATCAATACCTGGTTGTTGAGAAAAACCCTTTGCCACCAATCTTGCTTTATGCCTTTCAATAGATCCATTAGCTTTATATTTAGTTTTGTAAATCCATTTTATCTGAATAACATTTTTTTTAGGTGGAAGGACAGCTACTTCCCATGTTTCATTTTTTTCAATTGAAGAAATTTCTTCATTCATGGCTTTAATCCACACTTCATGTTTTATAGCCTCCTCAAATTTTCTTGGCTCTACTTGAATATGAGATAATAAAGCAAAATTTACAGTTGCATCAAGACTAGTAGTTCTTTCATAAAAAAATTTAAGACTTTTTACCTTTCTTGGAGGACTAGAGCTTGGACTAGGTGGAGAAGGTGGTGTGCTTAAAAAGGATGGTGTTGTAGGAATTGAGTTGCTACTCAAACCATGAGAAGATGGGACATCAAGTTCTAAATCAATGATCTTTTGTTTTTCCTCATTCAACTTTTTTGTCCATTGCCAAGCTTCACTTTCAGCAAAGATAACATCTCTACTAACAACAAATTTTCACTTACCAAATTATATAGATGATAACCCTTTGTCTCCTCACAATACCCAATGAGGATGCATTTCGCACTCTTGTCATCAAACTTTTTCCTTTTTTGTTCAGGTATGTGAGCATAAGCAATACATCCAAACACTCTCAAGTGTGCAACCCCAGGTTTTCTCCCACACCATGCCTCATAAGGTGTAACATTTTTTACACTTTTGGTTGGACACCTATTCAACAAATAAACTGATGTAGCAACCGCTTCAACCCAAAAAATATTTGGCAGATCCTTGGCTTTTAGCATGCTTCTAGCCATTTCCACAATGGTATGGTTCTTACGTTCAACAACTCTATTTTGTTGAGGAGTATAACTTGCAGTCAATTGCCTTTGAATTCCATTAGTCTTGCAGAAATCTTGAAACTCATTAGAGGTGAACTATCCCCCTCTATTTGAACACAACATTTTAATAGGATAACCAATTTGTTTTTCCACACTAGCCTTGAACTGCTGAAACTTGCTAAGAGCTTTTGATTTTTCTTTAATAAAGTAAACCCAAGTCCTTCTGCTTAAATCATCCACAAAGATTAAAAAATATTTATTCTTACTAAGAGACAATGTCTACATTGGACCACTAATTCAAGAGGTAACAATTCAAGAGGTACTTTTGCTCTGCAAGCTCTTCCTGCTGGGAAGGAATCTTGATGTTGTTTTCTAATAATGCAACCCTCACATACTTGATCATTATGAGAAATGACTGGTAGGCCCTTTACCATATTCTTTTGAGAGAGTACTTTAAGTCCTCTAAAATTTAAATGCCCATATCTAGTGTGCCATAACCAAGATTGGTCCTTTTAATTAATTCTAAGGACCAGAGTTTCACTATATGCAATTGTCAAAGGAAATATCCTATAATGCAACATACCAACTTTTGCCACTATTTGATTATTTTTCCTTTTGTCATAAATGACACATTCATTGCTGTTAAATGTTGTTGAATAGCCCTTTTCAACAAGTTTCCCTATGCTCAACAAGTTATGTGCTAGTCAAGGAACATACAAAACATCATTGATATACCTTTCATGACCCTATACAAACATTATTGAAAGCATTAATGCTTAATGCTAGCACAACACATCGAGGAAGACACGTAGCAGCTCCACCGTCCATTTTTTGTTTGACAGTTATTATATTAGCTGTCCAAATTTCTAATGTTTGTTGAGCGATGTAAATACATTGGGTTTACAAATTTTCACACCTGTGTATTTTCCCAGGCCATTTGTTAATAGTTTTTTCCCTAAAGCTACACGCAGCAGTACGTAAACAGGGGTTTTATTTTTAGAGAAAAAACATTCCATTTTGGAGAGTGCGTTGTTGTTCTACTCCCTGTAGGTTTAATGTGCAGAAGTTCCTATAAGATGCAAAAAGGGTAGATGCTGGCAGCATCAAGTTTTCTCTATCAAAATATACTAGTCAAATATTATAAACACTGTATATGGGATAATTTCTATTTAAATCAATGTTCAGTTTTAATGGAAGTTTACTATGAAATTGTGTTGTGTAAACTATGAGAACAGTGAAATGTTTGTCTTTAAAGCTTTCTAATGAATAGATAATCTATCATTGCTATAGCAATGTGTTGCACTGTTTTGTCTTATTTGTTTTGTATAAATTCCATTCTTCTTCATGAAGAGTTTGTGGTGAAATCCTCTATATCTGGAAATGGATTCTCCTTCTAAATCCAACAGTGGTATCAGAGCATCAGGAAATTAGAATGTTGTATGTGCCTTGAGAGCAGTCAAAGGTTAGGTGGGTTTATTCTCAGCAGAGAAGTGAAAAGTTTGTGAGGATTTTGTGGGAATTGCAATTTTTAAGAATGGAAGCTAATGGTTCAAGTTTAACCCAGCCTTAAATCCCTGTATTTAGAGGAGAAAATTATGATTTTTGAAGTATAAAAATGAAAACTTTATTCATATCTCAAGATTTGTGGGAGTTGGTAGAACAAGGATTTATAGAGCCTGCAGATGCTCAATAAACCCTTGTTAGTTATTGTGTGATTTCCAGTAAGCGAGGCGCCCAACGAAAGAGTATCTCCAACCTCGACTGTAGCACCGTTACTCTTCAGTTGAATAAACACAGTAACTGCAAAATACAAGCTTAGGCATAATTTTCCCATTGCTAAAGTTCCTCTGCCGTTGATATTTTTGTTTCCAAAGGAGTTTCTCAGGTGGAAAGTCCCTTGAAAGACCAGCGTCACTTTCAAGAGGCCATTGAATTCAATGGTCGTCGGACAATGTTTTCCCTCTTGTGTTGCGTGTCAAGGGTTCACACAGACGCAGCCAAAGTCGTCGTAGTGGAAAATAATAAAAATTGAAAAGGATTTATTGATAAAAAAAACATATTTTTGATGGTACCTTGGAGAATTAGTCTTAAAAGTTAGTCTTAAAAGTTATTTGATGAATATTATCTAGTCACAACTGTCATATTGCTTTAGCTTTTTTTAGAATATAATATTTTTTAATGTTTAATATATCAATTTAAAAAGTTGTTTTTATTTTGTGACATTCAATTATTTAGATCTTGTTATTTTGATGATGGATAATGGTTTGTGATCCAAAATATTGATGATAAAATTCATTACATAATATAATCTATAAAAAATGATATTGTAAAAAATCAAATGTTGTTGATCATTTCACATTGATAAATATGAATATTATATCACATTTTGTATGAATGGAGTATGAGTTTCATTGAATATTTTCTTATTTTCTAATTCCTTTCCCATTTTATTTTGCAAATATTTCCTTTGCATTTGATTCCTAAGCCTACATTAGTATCGAAGCAATGTTGGAGGAGAATGATAAAAGGAAGTTGTTGATGGTTTAGAATATCTATTTTAGAAGTGCTCAATTGATATTATAAATGTCTTAGCACATTCTATCTTATTTTAAACATTCACTACTTCTACATGTGCAATCCGTAATTTTATTATGAATAAAATAATATAATTAGCCATAAAAGATGCAGTTTTAATTTTTTAAATGAAATTCTTATAATCATCCCACATAGTTATTTTTTTATATCATGTACATTGTCCTAGCACTCATTATCTCCCTGTAAATCTCATGTATTTTGGTATAATATTCGAGTAGTTTGTAGAACTCTACTCATTTGAATCTAAAGTCATAATATTTAACAAATTAAAC
This sequence comes from Sequoia sempervirens, assembly GCA_007258455.2. Lineage (NCBI taxonomy): Eukaryota > Viridiplantae > Streptophyta > Pinopsida > Cupressales > Cupressaceae > Sequoia > Sequoia sempervirens. The sequence goes on along the minus strand of VDFB02279942.1, from coordinate 117 downwards.
AATCTAGCATATTCACAAGTTCTAAAATCACACATTGAGTATATCCCTACTTTATTGATATCCTTTTCATGGTTGTTCCTCGTCGACCACTAGGAATGCTTGCTTGTAATACTCACA
>VDFB02279941.1:0-23898 GCA_007258455.2 Sequoia sempervirens | reverse complement strand
ATCGAGGAAGACACGTAGCAGCTCCACCGTCCATTTTTTGTTTGACAGTTATTAGATTAGCTGTCCAAATTTCTAATGTTTGTTGAGCGATGTAAATACATTGGGTTTACAAATTTTCACACCTATGTATTTTCCCAGGCCATTTGTTAATAGTTTTTTCCCTAAAGCTACACGCAGCAGTACGTAAATAGGGGTTTTATTTTTAGAGAAAAAACATTCCATTTTGGAGAGTACGTTGTTGTTCTACTCCCTATAGGTTTAATGTGCAGAAGTTCCTATAAGATGCAAAAAGGGTAGATGCTGGTAGTATCAAGTTTTCTCTATCAAAATATACTAGTCAAATATTATAAACACTGTATATGGGCTAATTTCTATTTAAATCAATGTTCAGTTTTAATCGAAGTTTACTATGAAATTGTGTTGTGCAAACTATGAGAACAGTGAAATGTTTGTCTTTAAAGCTTTCTAATGAATAGATAATCTATCATTGCTATAGCAATGTGTTGCACTGTTTTGTCTTATTTGTTTTGTATAAATTCCATTCTTCTTCATGAAGAGTTTGTGGTGAAATCCTCTATATCTGGAAATGGATTCTCCTTCTAAATCCAACAGTGGTATCAGAGCATCAGGAAATTAGAATGTTGTATGTGCCTTGAGAGCAGTCAAAGGTTAGGTGGGTTTATTCTCAGCAGAGAAGTGAAAAGTTTGTGAGGATTTTGTGGGAATTGCAATTTTTAAGAATGGAAGCTAATGGTTCAAGTTTAACCCAGCCTTAAATCCCTGTATTTAGAGGAGAAAATTATGATTTTTGAAGTATAAAAATGAAAACTTTATTCATATCTCAAGATTTGTGGGAGTTGGTAGAACAAGGATTTATAGAGCCTGCAGATGCTCAATAAACCCTTGTTAGTTATTGTGTGATTTCCAGTAAGCGAGGCGCCCAACGAAAGAGTATCTCCAACCTCGACTGTAGCACCGTTACTCTTCAGTTGAATAAACACAGTAACTGCAAAATACAAGCTTAAGCATAATTTTCCCATTGCTAAAGTTCCTCTGCCGTTGATATTTTTGTTTCCAAAGGAGTTTATCAAGTGGAAAGTCCCTTGAAAGACCAGCGTCACTTTCAAGAGGCCATTGAATTCAATGGTCGTCGGACAATGTTTTCCCTCTTGTGTTGCGTGTCAAGGGTTCACACAGACGCAGCCAAAGTCGTCGTAGTGGAAAATAATAAAAACTGAAAAGGATTTATTGATAAAAAAACATATTTTTGATGGTACCTTGGAGAATTAGTCTTAAAAGTTATCTGATGAATATTATCTAGTCACAACTGTCATATTGCTTTAGCTTTTTTTAGAATATAATATTTTTTAATGTTTAATATATCAATTTAAAAAGTTATTTTTATTTTGTGACATTCAATTATTTAGATCTTGTTATTTTGATGATGGATAATGGTTTGTGATCCAAAATATTGATGATAAAATTCATTACATAATATAATCTATAAAAAATGATATTGTAAAAAATCAAATGTTGTTGATCATTTCACATTGATAAATATGAATATTATATCACATTTTGTATGAATGGAGTATGAGTTTCATTGAATATTTTCTTATTTTCTAATTCCTTTCCCATTTTATTTTGCAAATATTTCCTTTGCATTTGATTCCTAAGCCTACATTAGTATCGAAGCAATGTTGGAGGAGAATGATAAAAGGAAGTTGTTGATGGTTTAGAATATCTATTTTAGAAGAAGTGCTAAATTGATATTATAAATGTCTTAGCACATTCTATCTTATTTTAAACATTCACTACTTCTACATGTGCAATCCGTAATTTTATTATGAATAAAATAATATAATTAGCCATAAAAGATGCAGTTTTAATTTTTTAAATGAAATTCTTATAATCATCCCACATAGTTAATTTTTTATATCATGTACATTGTCCTAGCACTCATTATCTCCCTGTAAATCTCATGTATTTTGGTATAATATTCGAGTAGTTTGTAGAACTCTACTCATTTGAATCTAAAGTCATAATATTTAACAAATTAAACAATCTAGCATATTCACAAGTTCTAAAATCAAACATTGAGTATATCCCTACTTTATTGATATCCTTTTCATGGTTGTTCCTTGTCGACCACTAGGAATGCTTGCTTGTAATACTCACAAACCCCCTACAACAATCCACATGGTCTAGCATGAAATATTATCCTAAAATTATATATGCACTCATATTTCCCATGTGTACTTAAACAAATTATCTGTATCAATTGCAAAAGTTTGGGGACCTAAAATTTAATACCTATATGAAATTTATGTCCATAAATCATTTTCCCCAACCAATGTCTATTTTGTTGCATTTCCTTGCATTTCACATTCATACTCATGCATTTCCAAGCTATACAAGGTGGAGGTCAAGGGAAACAAAGACCATGCTTTGTTTACAAAATTCCTTCAAAAATGTTAAGATTATTTTTACATGGAATTCTCTATCATTGTGTCACTTAAACCTATAAGTAATTAGACACATTTTCACTTCTATCTATACTATCTGATATTGTAATTTTTGTATACCATAGGGATACTTCTTTGCATATGTGCTATCATTTTTCTTGTAATCTAGAATGAAAGGTATCACATTTAACTTATAAGTATAGGGTAAATTATGGCGTAGTTTAATGAAATTCCTTAGATCAAATAAAACAAGGAATTGGGTTGTGTAATAAATAAATAAAATGATACAATATTACTTGAAAATGTTTCTAATAATAAAGAATAAATGGGCGGGTGCAAAAAGATGAGGGACCAAAAAGTGGCCAACCATCTTTTTTTTCTTTAAATTCATAACACGAGCATGTTATAACAAACTCACATTATAACATGGGTGAGTTATATCTTGTTATAACAAAAAAAGTAACTTTTCATCATTCTCATTTATGTGTTTTCCTACAAACTTGTGGCCTTCAAACCCTTAAGAATGTGCTCACATTATTGGAGAGCAATTTTTTCATCGAATCATTGTTGAATCTTCTCCAAAATGCTGACAAGACGTCGGGGAGGTAAAAAGAGTAAGTTTTTATTTTTTTGTGTGAATTTGTTTCAAAAATAGGTAGATTTAATAAGTTTTTTATGTAAATTTATTTAATTTATAAGAAATGATAATCAACCTCCTAATCCTCAAAATTCTGCTTCATCTCAACTTGAAATACCTACTAAAGAACAACCCCAATTACAAACACCTCCAACAATTCCTTAATATGCTCCAGGAACTCAAGAAAATATAATGGGGAAAATTGAAAAAAAAAATTGACAATAGAATTGCAAGGTTGAAAGATCATGTAAGGTCAACCTCACATAGAGCAATGCTTGCTCAATCACTTGAATCAATGTTATCAAACGTAGATTCAATTAGCAATCAAATAACTAGTTAGGCAGATAAGAGAAGAGAGTATAGACAATTTTATGCTGATAAATTATCTTATAAACAAGTGAAAGATGAGAAAATTACAAAATTTGACTTGTGATCCCTATTCACAAACCCTAAAAAAAATCAACCTTTACACCTTTCAAGAAAGAGGTGCCGCAATATATTTTGGTAGAGGTGGTGGATGGTTTTTGACCATCCAACATGCAACAACAATGAGGTGCCACAATATTTTTTGAGGAACTTGTACTGCAAGTTTATCTTTAATTAAATCCCAAACTATTTTGATATCCAGAAGTTTTAGGGTAGAGGTGGAGGCTTCACATAGGATAGAGTGAGGGAATGTCTTGACCCATAATGGCTAATGAGATGAGCACTCACTAGACCAGTATACAAGCATGTGGCTATCCCTTTCATTGTGAAGGAGAGTGTTGAGGTTGAGACACTACAATCAATTAGTTCCCTAACCCAGAGCATCATATAGCATGTCAATCTTGTAGCACAAGGTGAGCTAGGCGAGTCTTCACGTAGTAGAGTTCCACCTCCTATTTTTCATACTTGTGGGACACCCTTTGGTTATGACCCCATGCATAGTCAAGACGTAGGTACGTAGGGTACATCTGCAATCGATCAAATGGTGATGACAGATGCCCTCCTTAATGAGGCATTCGACCTTGATAGTTAGGTAAAAATTAGAAAGTTCATTGAATTGAATTTATTAAATTTCATTTTTGAAATGCAATATTAACTAAATTACTTTAGTAATTTTAATGAAATCTCAAGGTCATAACATTCATACAGTTTTCAATGGTTTTTCATCTCCTTATTACATGACGACATGTACTATCAAGGTATGTAACCAGTAAATAATTATAAATATTACATGTGAATAATATTGTTATATATTAATGGTATTCTTATATCCAATTTTGGATGTTGAATAGGTTAATCTTGGAGATTTGATGGCAACACCTCATGGTGGTGGCGGACATCGAAGCTTCACTTGGGTAATAAAATAAAGAGTTTAACTAATGAATTGTCAAAAATAGATTTATGTAGTTTATACTCATATCATTGATTACATTGTATTTCACATCTTTCAAACTCAAAGCATTACTTCACATTGAATAACTAATAACTAGATGTTGATAGATGATAAAATTTCAAATTACAATATAGTTTTTTATAACTTGTCAATGTAAGCAGTTATGTAATTACTTCACATTGCATATAACTAATAACTAGGAGCAGCTTCCAATTGCATTTTTTTGTCATGGCATTCCATGAGGCCACATTTCTTTGAGGCATTTTTTCAAACAACTCATTTCCTTCTCTATGCTACCACATTTTCCATACATGTCTACCAAAGCATTTTATGAAACAGTTCACTTCCTTGCTGCTAAAATCCTAAAGTAGGTGCTTTCAAACAAACTATGGATGATTGGAAAAAATCTATCAAAGCATAATAATAAGCAATAGCACAGACAAGGCAATGATCTATTTGAAAAAAATTTGCAAAGAAGTGTGGTCTCATGGTGATGTCCATCACCATGAGACCGCATTTCTTTGAGGAATTTTTCAAACAACTCACTACCTTTTCTATGCTACCACATTTTCCATACATGTCTACAAAATCATTTTATCAAATAGTTCACTTCCTTGTTGCTATGGCTAAAATCTTAAAATAGGTGCTTTCGAATAAACTATGGATGCTTGGAAAAAATCTATAAAAGCATAATAGTAAGCAATAACATAGAAAAGGAAATGAGATGTTTGAAAAAATGCCTCAAAGAAATGTGGTATCATGGCGATGGACATCACCATGAGACCACATTTATTTGAGGCTTTTTTTTGCAAACAACTCACTACATTGTCTATGCTACCACATTTTCCATACATGTCTACCAAAGCATTTTATCAAATAGTTCATTTCTTTGCTGCTATGGATAAAATCCTTAAACATGTTATTTCAAACAAACTATAGATGCTAGGAAAAAATATATTAAAGAATAATATAGTAAGAAATAGCATAGACAAGGTAGTGAGTTGTTTGAAAGAAAGTCTCAAATAAATGCGATCTCATAAAGCATAATATAGTAAGAAAATATTTGAAAGAATGCCTCAAATAAATGTGGTCTCATGGTGATGAATCACCATTAGATCACATTTATTTGATGCATTTTTTTCAAATAGCTCACTACCTTCTCTATGCTGCCACATTTCCCATACATGTCTACCAAAGCATTTTATCAAATAGTTCACTTCCTTGCTGCTATGGAAAATAGATGCTCATCGGGAAAGGAGTCATCTATGGCTTGATTGTCCTCTAATGTAGTCAACCTTGAAAGAAAATCTGACACAACATTGGCCTTCCCTAGTTTATACACAATGGTTATATCAAACTCCTACATGAACAATAACCATCTTGCTACTCTACCTAAGATCAGGGGTTTATTCATAAGGTATCTAATGGCTACATGATCGGTGTGCACAAAGATCTGACAACCTATTATCTAGTGCCTAAATTTGTTTAGGGCATTGTGACATAGAAAAAAGGACCCTTTGCTTAATATGAGATAATTTATGATAAATGGACTTGATAATGCCTTAATTTATGTGTTGTGAGGCATTTTATGCATCCACACTAAGTTTTAGACCTTTATAACTTAAATTAAAATTCAATATTGAAGTCTTGTGAATGTGTTGTGAAGTGTTGTAAGACATTTCTATATTATTCTAGACTCTATTTAATATAATTCACCTAAAAATCATCATTTGACACATCAAAAAGTCCTATTTTTAAGTGTTGTTAAGTCTTGTAATCAAGATTCACACTTTTCTAGGCATTTTCCCTTTATTTACACCTTGCTCATGTCTTATTGGACCTTTGTATACACTCATATGCTTTATTTAAGTGTATTTTTGAATAAATCCCTGACACATAACATTAAATGGCATTTAATTCCCGACACCTAAGCACATGTCCTAGGTGTGACCCATTTGCTATGGGCAATGAATGAGTCTACCTTGGCTCAAAATTCAAAATAATTCCAATTTTCTTTTTGGATTTATTCAAAATTATGCTTGATGTCATCCTATGATGATTTATGAACGAGTACTAAGGCACAATATTTGTATAAATAAGTTATTTTCACCTCATTCTAAAAAATCAATTCATCAATCAACTCATTATTACATCTTTCATCTTGAATTTATCATCTATTTTCTCAAGTAACTTAGGGTTTATTCATTACAAGTCTTGAAGCTAGCATTCCAAAGCATTCAAGGCTAATTCTACATGATTTTTTGTAGACATCCAAGATCATTCATCATTGCAAGTTAAATTATTCCATTTTTTGTATGCTTTATTCATTTATTTCATCAAATTGGTTTAATTACCTAAAAGGGGTTTGACCAAGGAAAACCCCCATGCCTTAACAATCAACATTTTCTCTTCTTGTGTTGTTTTTATGTAGATTTATGTCTCTTGGAAGCTAGAGAATAATTTAAGATTACATTTCTAAGTTTTTTAAGTCTTCTCCTCTTCATTCAATTCAAATCATCAAGAAAAAGTCACTTTCAGTCTCATTCCTGAGATTTTCTGAAGTGAACACCTGTAGAAGGTGGATTTGTATATTTGAAGCTATAGATTCTACCTTTGAATTTTTAGATCCTTTAAGGAGGATTGATTCACCGTGCATGGTGAATGAGTCGTATCTGAGGGCCTAAAATAGGATTTTGTCAAAATCTAGCTCTCTATACTCAGAAACCTGTTCTCGAGAGAATTCATCAGAATAGGGACTAATTCACCATAGGTGGAAAATGAGTCCTTTTTGGCTTAAGGGTCCTCATCAATCAACATTTTAGACATTCTAGATTCATCACATTCTATCCAGGTGCAATATGATCTTACCCTTGTATTTCTATTTTGCATATCATTATGTGTTTTCAAAAAATCACATTTCATTAGTTTTCCATGTTTAATCATTCAATTTTTTAGCTTAGTTGTATATATACCATTTCATTTAGTCTATATTCCATCACACACATCTTACACATCTTAATTTGAATGAACCCATTAGCATTTTTGGACCTAATCTCTCTCGCCTTAGGTGAAAACCTTATAAGAGTTAGAGAGCCCATTGGGTTCAAAAATCTATAGTTCATTTTGGTGAATAAAACTTTTTTAATACTTCTCTCTTCTTATTTGGTTTCTTCTTCCATTAATCTAGTCTTGCATTCATTCTACATTAGGATTTGCATTAGTTTACATACTAGGTCTTCAAACTTGCATTCATAAAAGTGCATTTAGATTGCATTGGTAACATCTAAATTCATTTAGATTTAGTGTTCAATTCTACATTTTTCATTTATATCTGTGTGTTGGCTCTCTAAATTCATAAAAATCAGTATGAAGTTTCTAAAATTCTTGAAAAAGGTTCATACTAGGACTCATTCGCCACCTTGGGCGAATTACCCCTTCTGGCACCTCAAACAACATTTTCCAAATCTCAGAAATTGGTTTTTAGGCTTTTGGTTAGTACCTTAACCTATATATAACAATCTGTTGCATTTCTATAGCATACACTTTGTTTAAATTTGATTCAATTAGCTCATTTTTAGATATTGTTTCATTTCACTTAATTATGTTTTCTTTCACAAGATGTGCTCTTGATTTGGTTAAATATGGATTTTATAAAAACACTCTCACCTTTTATGAGTCTACTTTTGACTCCAATAATAGGGACTTCAAGATTCAATCCATTAATGAAATTCTTAATTTTACATTTCCCATTGGTGAGCAAGGTAATGTAGACAATCATAATAATCCTATTTGCTCCTCTTTTGATACCTCTCCTATTAGTGACAAAGGTATCTTAGTGCAAGATGTTACATGTCTTGATGGTCTTGATTGTCCATCTCCTTATTCCCCTTTAGATGGTTTTACACCACAAGAGCAAGAAATTATAGACATATTCCTTAACATCACCTTGCCAAATCTCCTTTATCATGATAGTTATATTTTTTCATCTCCTAATACTCCTTCTTGACATAAAGAGGATAGGTTGGTATTAGAAGACTTCCATATTACACATCATGACACCTTTGATCCTCCCTTACCTAATGTTCCTATCCTTTGGGATGATCTATTTGAAACTCATACTAGTCTTTCTCTTGATGCCTCCTCCAATTGTGATGAAGCTACTTTAATAATAACACACTTACATGAACATATTACAAGCTCTCCTTGTAGGGTAGATAATATGGAACACGAGAATAATGCTTTAATGATAATAGATATTCCCTTACGTGATAATGATTTCTCTCCTCATAATTCTCATCATTCTTTCACTAATCATTCCCCTATTAGTAATTAAGTTGTTATGCAAGAACCATACCTTCCTTGTTACAAGGATGTGGTTTGTTGTTCTCCTACCAACTCTTCTCCTAGGGAGAATACTACAATTCTAGATTGTGACAAATAAGAAATACTTCTTTGTCCTCTAGCATATTTATGTCATCCCTCTCCAAATACTTATACTATCATCTTGCAAAGCACTCTTGATTTTCCTTTGTTATAATTTTCATACTCTTCTAATGAAGACAAAAAAGTCTCGCAATCTCTTGAGTCTTGTGTAAGTATTACACCACCTCCTATGCAAGATCTTTCTATTGATCAAGAAAGTATCTTGTCAATTCTTCTATATTATAACTTAATCAATCTCCCTCCAAGAACTTGAAAGAAATGTTATTCCATGAATTTATATTGTGCATATCATAGAGTTCATAGTCACTCCACTAATGAATGTAATGATTTGAGACATAAACTACAATATTTTTGGGACATTGATATGCTTCCCTATGTGGAGGCATCTACTTTCCCTTGATTTCTCTTCTAGCATACATTTCATTCTTCCTTTCAGCTCACTTTTTTCCTACACTAAGTGGGGGAAAATGGTTGTTTAGCCATGTTCTTGTATGTCATTGTTCGTTACCTTCTTTGGAAATTCATTAACTTTTCATGATTACATAAGAGAAAGCTTGATATGTGAATGGCATGTCTTAAGTTGGTTCACATTTGACATACTATTCTCTCTTTTCATGAAATAGCTTATCAGAAACATATGACTTGAAATTGAGCTTTCTTGATATGAGATCATTCATGATAAATGGACTTGATAATACCTTAATTTAGGTGTTGTGAAGCATTTTATGCATCCACACTAAGTTTTAGACCTTTATAAATTAAATTAAAATTAAATATTGAAGTCTTGTGAATGTGTTGTGAACTGCTGTAAGGCATTTCTACATTATTCTAGAATCTATTTAATATAATTCACCTAAAAATCATCATTTGACACATCAACAAATCCTATTTTTAAGTGTTGTTAAGTCTTGTAATCAAGATTAACACTTTTCTAGGAATTTTCCCCTCATTTACACCTTTCTCATGTCTTATTGGACCTCTTTATACTCTCATATGCTTTATTTAAGTGTATTTTTTAATATATCCCCGACACATAACATTAAATGTAATTTAATTCCCAAAACCTAAGCACATGTCCTAGGTGCGACTCATTCACCATGGGTGGTGAATGAATCTACCTTGGCTCAAAATTCAAAATAATTTCAAATTTCTTTCTAGATTTATTAAAAATTATGCTTGATGTCAGCTTGTGATGATGTATGAACAGGTACTAAGGCATAATATTTGTATAAATAATTTATTTTCACCTCATTCTAAAAAATCAATTCATCAATCAACTCATTATTACATCTTTCATCTTGAATTTATCATCTATTTTCTCATGCAACTTAGGGTTTATTCATTACAAGTCTTCAAGCTAGCATTCCAAAGCATTCAAGGCCGATTCTACATGATTTGTTGCAAACATCCAAGATCATTCATCATTGCAAGGTAAATTATTCCATTTTTTATATGTTTTATTCATTTATTTCATCAATTTGGTTTAATTACCTAAAAGGGGTTTGACCAAGGAAAACCCCCATGCCTTAACAATCAACATTTTCTCTTCTTGTGTTTGTATGTAGATTTAGGTCTCTTGGAAGCTAGAGAATCATTGAAGATTACATTTCTATTTTTTTTTAAGTCTTCTCCTCTTCATTCAAGTCAAATCATTAAGAAAAAGTTTCTTTCAGTCTTCTTCCCAACATTTTATGAAGCAGAGACCTACAGAAGGTGGATTTGTAGATTTGAAGCTACAAATTCTACCTTTGAATTTTTAGATCCCTAAAGGAGGACTAATTTTCCATGCATGGAAAATGAGTCACATTTGAGGGCCTGACACATGATTTTTTCAAAATCTAGCTCTCTGTACTTAGAAACCTGTTCTTGAAAGAATTCATCAGAATAGGGACTGATTTGCCACAAGTGGCAAATGAGTCCTTTCTAGCTTAAGTGACCTCATTAATTAGCATTTCATACATTCTATATTCATCACATTCTTTCCAGCTGCACTTTAATATTACCCTTTTGTTTTTGTTTTACATATTTCATTCATTTAGTTTATGTTTGCATATCATTATGTGTTTTCAAACAAATCACATTTCATTATTTTTGCATGTTTAATCATTCAATTTTTTAGCTTAGTTGCATGTATATCATTTCATTTAGTCTACATTCCATCACACACATTTTACACATCTTAATTTGAATGAACCCATTAGCATTTTTGGACCTAATCTCTCTCTCCTTAGGTGAAAAACCTTATAAGAGTTAGAGCGCCCATTGGGTCTAAAAATCTACGGTTCAGGCATAAATCACTGCCAACATTCTTTTTCTATCATAGTATAGTTGAATTCAACTCCTTGTAGATTTTTGCTAACAAAATAAATGGCATTTTCATTGGCTCCTTCTTTATGTCCTAAGATTGCTCCTATAGCATAATTTGATGCATCTATATAAATTTGGAAAGGGATCTCCCAATTAGGTCTTTTTAGTACAGGAGCATGGGTCAAGGCTACCTTCAAATCAAAAAATGTCTTGGCACAATCTTCTATCCATTGGAGTTCAACATCTTTGTTTAAGAGATTGTATAATGGCGTTGCCATTTTGCTGAAGTGTTTGATGAAACGCCTATAATATCCTGCATGTCCTAAGAAACTCCTAACATCCTTTTGTTTTGTAGGTGTAGGAAGATTAGTAATTACCTCATTTTTTTTAGGGTCTACTTGAATTCCTTTGTGAGAGATGTAGTGGCCAAGAACTACACCTTCCTACATCATCATGAAGCACTTCTCACTATTTAAAGATAGGTTTTAGTCTTCACATCTCTGTAGGACCTTCCTGAGATTTTCTAATGCTTCATTAAAATTATCACCATAGGTAGTAAAGTCATCCATATAGATCTCCATGCAATCAAGGAGAATGTCTAAAAATATGCTAATGACTGCTCTTTGGAAAGTTGTAGGTGCATTGCATAAGCCAAAAGGAAGTATTGAATAGGCATATATTCCTCATGGACAAGTGAAGGTTGTCTTCTCTTGGTCCTTAGGTGCAATTTGAATCTAGTTGTAGCCACTGAATCCATCTAGAAAAGAAAAGTACTATTTTCTTGCAAGTGAGTCCAAGACTTGATCTACGAAAGGCAAGGGAAAATAGTGTTTTTTGGTGGCAGCATTGAATTCTCTGTAGTCAACACAAACTTTCCATTTTCCTCCCTTCTTCGACATGATCACCAATGGAGATACCCACTGGTTATCTGAAATGGGGTAGATAAATCCTTCATCTAACAATTTTTGTAGTTTGGCTTTGACAATTTCTCTCAATGCAAGGTTGATTCTTTGTTGTGGAAACCTTATTGATTGAAAATCATCTCTAATGTAGATCCTATGTGTGCAAACCTTAGGATCTAGTCCTTTCACATCATGACAGACCCATGTAAATGTTGTTGATGAGACCTCGGTAAGTTTTCCAATATCAACTATTGTCCTTCACTCAACTTACTGTTAATATTCAAATATTTTCCTTTTGACACTTGTACTTGTGTAGTTAACTCTATCATAGATGTTTCATTAACACATGGTACATTGAGTTCATATGGTAGCATTGTGTGGAACATGCCTATTACTATAGGAAGTTTATTGTAGGTAGAGTGGCTATGGGAAGAGTGGCTGCAAAAATTTTATCTTCATGAAAAGTGGTTGTAGGAAGAGTGGGCAAAGCAAGTGAAAGTTTATTCATGAGATGAGAGGATGATGCTTCTTCTACTTCACAATGGTTCTGAATTATGTTGGACAACACTTCATCTTCATCTTGAAGCTGTAGGAGAGGACTTCTACCTAACATCATAAGTTGTGCCACAGAGTTAACTTCCTTGGCCTCTTGACAAACATGTGGCCATACAAGATTATCCTCATCATGGGATGGTTGAGTAGGAGGATAAAGAGCAAGATTTTTGGTGTTTATTCCATCAAAAATAGTCATGTTACTTGACCAACATACAATATAAGCATCTTTTTTTGCTAACCATGGTCTTCCAAGAATGATAGGATATTCGCCTAGTATAGCTTTAGGAGAAACAATCATGATGTCCGCTGGGTACTCCCAAGATTTTAGAACCACCGCAAGTTCCTCTACTATACCATCAGGCTTCATAGTAGAACTATCAGCAAGTTGCAAGATAGTAGGAGTAGATCTCATGCTTGCAATGTTTACTTGTTGTAGGATGTCCTTAGTCATCAGATTTATTGTTGCTCCCAAATCAATCAGAGCATTATTTATTTGGATCATGTTTATATCAACTACTACCACAGGACTACCTAGATCATTGTACTTGGGGATACTCACTTCCCCAGGCATGATGTCAGCTAGTTGTCCCACCACATGAACTGTAGTTGGGTCTTTCTTTCTTTTTCCTAGCTTCTTGAGGCATGTATCCTAGATTAATTTTCCATATATAGGAACATCTTTTATGGCCTGAAATAGGGTTATCTAAACACATATGTGTTTCTACTAATCTAAGATGTCAAAATTTGTATCTTCTTTGTCTTCCTTGTGCTTGGAAATTTCCAATATTTGGGGGAATGGTGGTTCTTGTGTAGTCAGCTTGACTGGAACTAGTTCAGAATTTTTAGGTGCATTTGGCTAAATGGGATCATTCAAAGGTTCCTCTTCCTCTTCCACAAGTAGCTCAGTGATAATGGGTGTGGAAGGAGTTGGTAAAGTAGTTTTTGAATGCAAATGGATGTCACTCAGACTCAACACATGCAAGAAATTGATTTGGATAAGCAGAGTATGCTAGTTGCTATTGCGGTTTGTTATTTGGGTTAGGTGTGGGCTGAGCTAGTAACTGAGTAGGTTTAGGTGCATTTGAGCATGAATTAGTAGGAGGAGTCATTATAGCAGGTTTTTGGGGTTGAGAAGGTGGCTGCATGTAACTAGTTGTCTAGTTTGGCCATTGTTGTCCTCTCCATTGAGATGTTTGTTGCTAGTTTCCTGGAGGTGGCTACCAAGGTCCTTGAAACTGCTACCAATTCCCCTAAAGTTACTGCCATTGGGGTGAGTAATTTTGATAATTGGACCAAGTATTTGGAGGGTTACCCCATGATTGTGGTGGATATCCTCCATAGTTGGATGAATATGGAGGCTTTCCTTGGTTACCAGAAGAATACGAATTAAAATATGGTTCAGCTAAAAATAGTGGATTTGGTGGCATACCTTGTCTTAGAGCCCATGGCTTTCTTTGTGCAACAAAGTAGACTTGATCTTCCTCAGTCTGAATTGGTTTGAACTCAAGTGGAATCTTCTTGCTATCAATGTTAGCTACCATCTTACATCTGTAGTCCCTCTTCTTTTTTCTGCAATGAGGGAAATGTTTTGTTAGCATTTCCTCTACCTCCTCATGTTTCTTCTTGTCCTAAAGTGCATCCAGTTGAGTAGATAGATTGTTTATAATATCCTGCTTGAAATCTATCAACAAATGAGTAATCTCCATCCTTGAAACTCCACTGGTGGATGACTTACCCATAGAGGATTGGTAAGCTCTCCCTTTCTTTGAAGCTTCCCTAGAGTAGTTTTGACATATTTTCTTGATATCTTCCCAAGGAACTTGGGTGATATCTCCTCCTACCATCAGGTCCAAGGATTCAATGCAACTCTCATTGATTCCTCTTAGGAAAAGCAACTTTTGTGATTCTTCATTGAGTGTATGGTGTGGAGATTTCTATAGGAAAAACAAAAACCTTGAAATGTAATCCTCCAAGCTCTCATCTTCCTTCTACAACATCCTAAAGATATCATCTCCTCTCATATCACTGCCCCTACAATATTCCTTGTACTTTTTAGGAACTTTGTCTTCGTGTCCTCCCAAGTCTCCGCAGTATTTCTGCCTAGGCTCATAAACCATCTTAGTGCAGCTTCTTTCAGAGTGATAGGAAATAGCTTAAGCCTATGAGCATTAGTGGTATAGTCATAATTCCTATAGAGTATGTCAAACTCAAACAAGAAGGTATCAGGGTCTTCTATAACAGGTCTATAGAACTTAGGAAGTGTTGAAGCAAGGATATTTTTTATGTTGTCAACTCCATTTTAATGAGCAATGGGGAAAGGAAAAGCTAGTTGGTTAGGTTTGTTTCTATTTGCATCACCCATGTCTTCTTGATGGATTTCCAGAGCAAAGGGGTTGTTAATATGGTTTTGATCTTCATTGTAAACTTCAAAACTAGTCAGATCAAGAAATGTGTCAGCAAAAGGAAATGGTTCTTCTTCTTTGTTTTTGGGAAGATTTGGAAGCTCTACTAGCTGGAATGGATTAGGATTATTGGGAAGGAATATCCCATAAGCATCTCTTCTCCTCCCTCTATTCCTGTGGTATCAACTCAACATCAAACAACTCACACAAAGAATGAGAAAAATAATAGTGGATCATTACTTTCCTAAGTGAGTGGTATTCTAAGAACAAACTCATAAATGCTACAGTAGGGAAAACTATAAATGACTCCAAAAACTTCCTAGTTTGACACCATCCCCAGCACCAACTCCAAAAATGTTGGCCTCCTACAATGATTCAATAACTAATCCTTTACAGCCATGATTTAGAGATTGGACATCTAGCCTGAATAGCTATCTCAATCATCATGAAGGTGCATTTAACTTGTCAACCCAGGAATGTGAACTTGAAATGGGTTAGCACAATATGTGCACTAGGAACTCAAAGTAGCCATCTTCATTCTACAATTAAGAAAAATGTAATACTAAAATAAAATTGCTTGGAAAGGAATTAAACAAAGGTTGAACATCAATCAACAACTATACTAAGCTGAAATGCATGAAAATAATGAAGATATGAGTGAACAAACAAGAAACTACTATGTCTACTTTGGCTGCAGGAATAGTCACAAAATGAAATTCTAGTGGCTACAAGAACAGTCAATGCCATATTTTGAACTAAGTACTGAGTAGGAAATAATAACTAACTAAACTATTCTAAAGGATAGATTACTCATCAAGTGGGCCCCCTTGAATGAGTATCCTCAGAAACTAAGATAAACTCAAATGCTCAAACTTAGTATGTCCTTTTATTCATTGGGAAATGTGAATACAAAATAGTAGCATGACTGTATTGAAAATGAAAATGCTAGTACATCATCATCAAATCATGTGATAACAACAACATTATCAACAACCCTCTAAGAAGAAGGATCTGATCCTTATTTATACTATCAGCTAAGCAAGGCGATCAACTCCCACTAACTGAGAGGAGGCCATTTAGGGAAAACAGGGAAAAGAATGAAAGGACAGTTATGCCTATAGGGAATTTGGTCAAACATGGATGTCGAAACATGAATTCAAAACTACAGTAATGCCCACACTTGCTCAACATCATCAATGCAAGTCAATTACATGTGACTATCATGGGGAATCTTTTGTTGTCATCCTCTAGTTGACCCTTTGAACAATTCCTCTGCATGACCAACTGGCAGTTGCCTTTCTCAACTTAGCATCCTCAAATTATATCTACATGGAAATGTCAGTATGCATAATAATTGCACATCTATAATCACCTTAAAGAAAATTCATCAACCACATGCAAAATCAATATAGATAATTCACATAATATGTCAATGTCATTAAAACTTGCAGAGATAGGATTAAACCCAATATCAATGGTTTGAGGGAAACATTATGAAAATACCAACACATAATCATCAAAGTCCATGAAAAATTCCACAAATAAACTATAGATTCTATGCAAAATTGGACCAAAAACTAGGCTCATCACCATGCAATTCCTAAAAATGTGCATTTTTGCAACTTTAGGCAATTTTAGCAATTTTTACATTTTTTGAACAACTTCTTACAAATATTGCATTAACATACCTCAAGACTCCTAATTACATTCTAAATGGTCCCATTAGACCTTATTTATGACAAATAACTCAAATATTCTTAGAATCCACCAATATTGTGTACACTTTACATGTATTCAAGTGTATACTTTACAACTTGTGTGTATACTTTGTCACTTATGAGTATTCCAATGTATACTTTACGACCTAGATGTTTTAATGTGTATAATTTGTATTCATGTGTGTAGTTCATGGCTTAAGTGTATTTGAGTATTCTAATGTATAATTTACAACCTACGTGTTTTAATTTGTATACTTTGTATTCATGTGTTTAGTTCATAACTTAAGTGTATTGCGTAAATGAATCACTTTTTAACTTACTCGTGAGGAACAAAATGAACCCTAAACCCCTTAGTACCTATACATCGCATCCATCTGACCATTTTTCCATCAACTGAAAACTCATCACCATAAGAAAATGCCTTAGAGATATCAAAAACAAAGATAGGTTATTTTAGAGGGTTCCAACATGATCCCATAGCCTCAGACGAAGAGTCTGTAAGCATAATGGTTTTTGAGAAATAGCCCTTCAAAGATTGTTTCCTTCTAGCACTCTAGACTCTTAAGGTAAATCGTTGGTCCAATATAGCTCGAAGTGATTCGACATATTTAGGTGCAAATGAGGATCATCCCTAGCATAAACATACCCATCCATATGTGTTGGAACAATTTGTTTGGTTGTACGAGTTGCAGAACAAAATTTGCACCACTTTGCAACTTTAAACTACTTGCATTTGACAACTTTTCCCTCAACTGAAAACCCATCACCACAAGAAAATGCCTCCAAGATAGGAAAAAAAAAGAGAGGTTGTTGTAGAGGGTCCCAAAACAATCTCATAGCCTTGGAAGAATATTTTTTAAGCATCATGGTTTCCAAGAAATAGCCCTTCAAAGATTGTTTCCTTTTAGTACTTTGGACTCTTAAGGGAAATTGCTGGTCCAAAGTAGCTCAGAGTGATTCAACATATTTGGGTACAAAAGAGGACCATCCCTAGTGTAAACATACCCATCCGAACGTGCTCGAATAGTCTATTTGGTCGTATGGGTTGCAGAATGAAAGTTTCACCACTTTGCAACTTTACACTGCTTTCATTTGACAACTTTTCCTCAACTAAAAATGCATCACCACAAGAAAACGCCTCTAAGATAGAAAAAACTGAGAGAGGTTATTATAGAGGGTCTCAAAATGATCCCATAGCCTTAGAGATAGAGTTTGTAAGCATCATGTTTTCCAAGAAATATCCCTTCAAAGATTGTTGTCTTTTAGCACTTTGAACTCTTTAAAGAAAATCGTTGGTCCAATGTAACTCAGAGTGATTCATTGTATTTGGGTGTAAAAGAGGACTATCCCTTGTGTAAATGTACCCATCCAAATGTGTTGTAATGGTTCATTTGTTCGTACAAGTTGCAGAACGAAAGTTGCACCGCTATGCAACTTTAAACTGCTTGTAATTGACAACTTTTCTCTCAATTGAAAACTTGTCACCACTGGAAAACACCTCCGAAATAGCAAAAACTGAGAGAGATTATTGTAGAGGGTTCCAAAAAAAATTTGTAGCCTTAGATGAAGATTCTATAAGTGTCACAATTTCTAAGAAATAGCCCTTCAAAGATTGCTACGTTTTAGCACTTTGAAATCTTAAAGGAAATTGTTGGTCCAATGTAGCTCAAAGTGATTCGGTGTATTTGGGTGCAAGAAAGGACCATCCCTAGTGTAAACTTACCCATCTAGATTTGTTGGAATAGTCCATTTGGTCGTACAAGTTGCAGAATGAAAGTTGCACCACTTTGAAACTTTACACTACTTGCATTTGACAACTTTTTCTTCAACTAAAAACTCGTCACCATGGGAAAACACTTCCGAGATAGAAAAAACTGAGAGATATTATTGTATAGGGTCCCAACACGATCTCATAGCCTTAGAAGAAAAGTCTGTAAGCATCATGGTTTTTGAGAAATAGCCCTTCAAAGATTTCTATCTTTTAGCACTTTGGACTCTTAAGGGAAATCGTCAGTCCAATGTAGCTCAGAGTGATTCAGTTTATTTGAGTACAAAAAAGGACCATCCCTAGCATAAACGTACCCATCTAGATGTATTGGAATAGTATGTTTGGTTTTACAAGTTGTAGAATGAAAGTTGTACCACTTTGTAACTTTAAACTGCTTGCATTGACAACTTTTCCCTCAATTGAAAACTCATCACCACGGGAAAACACCTCCGAGATAGGATAATCCAAGAGAGGTTATTGTAGAGGGGCCCAACATGATCTCATAGCCTTAGACAAAAAAACTTGTATGCATCACAGTTTCTAAGTAACAACCCGTCAAAGTTTGCTTACCTTTTGGACTTTTGGCTCTTAAGGGATTTCACTGGTTGAACGTAGCTCAGATTGCTTCGGCCTATTTGGGTGAGAAAGGGGACCATACCTAACCTAAACATACCCATCCAGATCTATTGGAAAGGTCAGTTTGGTAGTACGACTTGCAGAAAAAAACAACTTTGAGACTACCAGTGGTATAATTACCATAACTTATTCAAATCTCCATGAAATTTGACCAAACCAAAGGAATTTGAAAGTTAACTCAATTATCTAACCATACCACACATTTGAAAATCATAATAAGGTAGTACAAACTATACAAAAGAAAAAGAGCAACACAGGACATTAGAAAATCACAAAAATCTTCTTCCTCAAAGATGCAAATTCTTATTTTCAACTTCTCCAACCCTAAGGTCATGTTTACAAGATTTATTTATGCCCTTACAAGTAGTTTTCAGCCTCCAACCGAACTCCAATGTTGATTTTCATGCAAAAAAATCCATGAGACCATAGCTTGTTGCTTACTATTATGCTTTGATAGATTTTTTCCAAGCATCCACAATTTGTTCGAAAGTACTTGTTTTAGGCTTTTATCCATAGCAGCAAGGCAAAGAACTATTTAATAAAATGATTTTATCGACATGTATGAAAAATGTGGTAGCATAGACAAGGAAGTGTACTATTTGAAAAAATGCCTACAAGAAATGTGGTCTCATGGTGATAGAATGGCATGACGAATGCCATGACAAGCAAATTGCTATGGATTTTCATGACATTCCACCACCATGAGATTGTAGAATATTTTGAGGTAATTTTTCTAACCTTTGGGGTTCTACCTCACTCCCGGCTCCATGCTATTGCATTACTCATTTATGCTTTCTTTTGGATAAAAATTCCCCCAAGCATCCTATAGCTTCTCTTTGTCAAAAAATCAATTTTGTTTTAGGATTTTAGCCATAGCAACAAAGGCAATGAACCATTTGATAAAAAATGCTTTGGTAGACATGTAAGGAACTGAAGATACCATACCTATTTATTCACCATGGAGACCCCTATTGAGGGGTATTTCTTTTTTCTAAATGTACCGCATTTCCCTTTGGTCTTAAGTGTTATGCTTACTATTATGATTTTATAGAACTTTTCCAAGCATCCATAGCTTGTTCGAAAGCACCTATTTTAGACTTTTAGCCATAGCAACAAGGCAATGAATTGTTTGATAAAATTATTTGGTAGACATGTATGAATAATTTGGTAGAATAGATAAGGTAGTGAACTATTTGAAAAAATGCCTCAAAGAAATGTGGTCTCATGCTGATGGAATTCCATGACAAGCACATTGAGACCACATTTCTTTGAGGCATTTTTTTGAATAGTTCACTGCCTTGTCTATACTATTGCTTATTATTATGCTTTGATAGATATTTTCCAAGCATCCATAGCTTGTTTGAAAGAACCCGATTTAGGATTTTAGCCATAGCAATAAGGCAGTGAACTATTTGATAAAATGCTTTGGTATACATGTATGAAAAATGCGGTAGCATATACAAGGCTTGATGAGTTGTTTG
Organism: Sequoia sempervirens; assembly: GCA_007258455.2. Lineage (NCBI taxonomy): Eukaryota > Viridiplantae > Streptophyta > Pinopsida > Cupressales > Cupressaceae > Sequoia > Sequoia sempervirens. The sequence goes on along the minus strand of VDFB02279941.1, from coordinate 3,206 downwards.
AAAAAATGTGGTCTCATGGAGATGGAATACCATGAAAATCCATAGCAATTTTCTTTTCATGGAATTCCATCACCATGAGACCACATTTCTTTGAGGCATTTTTTATAAATAGTTCATTTCCTTGTCTATGTTATTGCTTACTATTATGCTTTGATAGATTTTTTCCAAGCATCCATAGCTTGTTCGAAAGCCCCTGTTTTAGGCTTTTAGCCATAGTAGCAAGGAAATGAAATGTTTGATAAAATTCTTTGATAGACATGTATGAAAAATTTGGTAGCATAGACAAGGCAGTGAACAATTTGAAAAAATGCCTAAAAAAAAATGAGGTCTCATGGTGATGGAATGCCATGACAATCAACAAGGTAGTCAACTGTTTGAAAAAATTCCTCAAAGAAATGAGGTCGCATGGTGATGGAATGCCATGAAAATCAAAATTTATTTTGATTGACATTGCATTCCATCACCATGAGACCTCATTTCTTTGAGGCATTTTTTTAAATAGTTCATTGCCTTGTCTATGTTATTGCTTACTACTATGTTTTGATAGAAATTTTCTAAGCATCCATAGCTTGTTTGAAAGCATCTATTTTAGCCTTTTAGCCATAGAAACAAGGTAGTGAATTTTTTGATAAAATTCTTTAGTAGACATGTTTGAAAAATGTGGTAGCATAGACAAGGCAATGAACTATTTGAAAAAATGCCTCAAAGAAATGTGGTCTCATGGTGATGGAATGCCATGACAAGCATATTGAGACCATATTTCTTTGAGGAATTTTTTTGAATAGTTCACTACCTTTTATATGTTATTGCTTATTATTATGATTTGATAGATATTTTCCAAGCATGCATAGCTTGTTTGGAAGCACCTTTTTTAAGCTTTTAGCCATAGTAGCAAGGCAGTGATTTGTTTGATAAAATGCTTTGGTAGACATGTATGGAAAATGTGGTAGCATATAAAAGGAAATGAACTATTTGAAAAATGCCTCAAAAAAATGTGGTCTCATGGTGATGGAATTCCATGAAAATATTTATCAATTTTCTTGTCATGGAATTCCATCACCATGAGACCACATTTCTTTGAGGCATTTTTTTTAAATAGTTCATTTCCTTGTCTATGCTATTGCTTACTATTATGCTTTGATAGATTTTTTCCAAGCATCCATAGCTTGTTTGAAAGAACTTGTTCTAAGCTATTAGCCATAGAAGAAAGGAAATAAATTTTTTGATATAATGCTTTGATAGACATGTATGAAAAATGTGGTAGCATAGACAAGGTAGTGAACTATTTGAAAAATGCCTCAAAGAAATGAGGTCTCATGGTGATGGAATGTGGTGCAAGAGCACCAAGATAGTTGAATAATAAGGTCTTGTTGGAATATAAGTTGATTTGAGTCATTGATCATAAATAAGGTCTAATTGGTCCATTTAGAATGTAATTGAGAGTCTTAAGGTCTATTTGTGTAGTTTTTGCAAAAGTTCAAAAAAGATGTAAAATTGTAAAATTGCCAAAAAGTTGCAAAATGCACTATTTTTAGGAATTTCATAGGTCAAGGTATTTTAAGGCTGGAATAAGGCCATGATGGGCCATAATCTCTTATTTTTAGATTATTTGGGTTTAGTGGATTCATTGGTGAAAAAATTTCCAAACATTCAAAATCATGCATTGGTCGCATGTTCTAGTTTAGGAAGAAATGGGGTCTTCATTATGTATACGTTGAAAGTAGTGGGTTTTTGCATGTAGAAGTTGTTGATGCCTTCTTAAAAGGCTTGTAAATTTTTTTTTTAATAGATACTTGAATAATATCAAAAAAACTGGAATACTAAACTCTACTTTTTCTCTAAAATTTTGTATTTTCCATAAAAATCAGCACTATTCAATCTTGTACAAAGCGTTACAACTTCTATTTTCTCAAAATACATTGGGATATTGTGGAGGACTGATCTAAGGTTTATTTTAATTCATTATTTGGTAGGTTCATCACTTTCAAAGATTCTAAGAGCTAGTTTTCTTCTTGCAGATTTGTATCCCTAAAATAAGGATTTCAAGGCCTTTGAAAAAATAGCCATTCCATCTATTGTATGAATTGTAGCTCTATGGAATGGACATGTTAGATATTAATAGGTCTTAAAATTTGTCTTGGTAAGTTTGAAAGAGCTGGGAAGGTCTGGAAGTGCATTGGTGCACTTGTCATACATGTCAAAAATGAGTGGTTTTAGGTGAAATATGATGGTTTTAGTAAGTGAATGTCTATGAAACTTGGGGGAAAAAATTTTTAAGGTTAGATTAAGTTTTTTTGTAGGATTAAATAGTCATTTTTGAAGAGTTTTTAGAGAGTGGGAAGCTTGGGAACATTGTTTTCCATAAAAACATCATGAAAATGGCTCAAAATGAGGGTTTAGTGAAATAGTGTCTTGGGAAGCATATCTCCCAAAAAATAATTGTGTATTTGGTGGTTTTGGTGACTAGTTAATGCTCCCCCATCAAAATTTCAGTTGGGGAAGATTTTAAACATGAGTCTCTTTGTAAAATGGGCCTATTTGGGGTCTAGGACAACGGTAGAGTGCTATTTTAAATCTTGTGTTTCAAAGGAACTTATTGAAGCTTTGTAGTATGTTGGTGTTGGGAAAAAAGAGTATTTGAAAATTTAAAGGGTTGGTTTGTTGAGTTAGTCCTTGGTGTGAAAAGTGAGAAAAATAGGTCTGCAAACCTACTAGAAAGAGTAGCCAGTTGTAGTGAAGTGCACCCTAAGTTGGGTTGTGAACCAAGTTGTTGTTTGAATCCTCTTTAGTTGTGTTTGAGTTGATCAAAAACCACTTGTATCTTGCATCATAATGCCATTAAAATCAACAAGGCAGTGAACTATTTGAAAAAATGCCTCAAAGAAATGAGGTCTCATGGTGATGGAATGCCATGACAATCAAAATTGCTTTCGACTGTCATGGAATTCCATCACCATGAGACCTCATTTCTTTGAGGAATTTTTTCAAATAATTTGTTGCCTTGTCTATGAGCTATTGCTTCCTATTATGCTTTGATAGAAAATTTTCAAGTATCCATAGTGATGCAGGAGCATCCTTGGTTCTTTGCAATCTGGCATCAACCAAAAATATTTTCTTTTAGTTCTTGTTTAGTTCAAGTTGGTGGATTCATCATCTATGCTCACTAGACCCTACAAATCTATGTTTGCATCATGTACATGTTCATT